>JAAAQI020077560.1:0-16966 GCA_011800005.2 Stichodactyla mertensii | reverse complement strand
CCATATACGACCAACCCCTTGCTCTAACCACGGTTCACGTCGATTTGAAAGAGCAAAATAACCTAGTCTTTGTGGTGTATTGTTTTCGTCGGTATTGTTATGCTAAAGCTTTGAAAGCGATAGACGAGTTGTCTAATGCGTTGTGCTTTCAAGACAGTGTCAAGCCCATAGGACTAGGTTAGTACTCGGATGGGTGACCACTGATAGCTACTTGGTGAATTCAGAACTTTTCTTTTTCATCTTCGATTTTATCTTTAGTTCTTTAAAAAAAGAAGAAAAACAACAACAACAAAACAAACAAACAAACAAAAACTAAGAAGAGGAGAATGTCTACTGTTATTAATCCTAAGCATCTAGTCCTTAGCAATTCGAACAACACTCGTCTATGTATTCCTTATTTTCCGCATTTTTCTTGTAATTCCTGACCTTCCAAACAATCCATAGATGCAATGCGAACTAGACTAGAACCTAGTCCTCCGCTCGATTCGAGAAAGGCAATGACAAACCAGCCTTTGTGCCGTTCTGATGATGAAGTGGTACTTTCTTTGGTCTGAGGTCATTGTGTGGTTGTGAGCAGTGATCAGTCTAAAAGAACGTATCTTACAGGTTTTGCGGTGTTATTATGCATTCCGTTGCTTGTGGTATAATTCATGGAATAAAAACGCGAAACAATATCCTAAAGGGAGCGATAATCTCAAGAAAATATCTTTTGAGACGGAAGTTAGGGATCTACTTTTAATCAAAAGAAATATCATTTCGATAAGGCTAGAAGAAAGTTTGAAACTCGGTCTCGCAAATTCAGCTTGTTTATTTAATATACAGCAAAGGAACTATCGTGTTTGTAAAGCTCAAGCTTGTTTTTTATCAATTGCTAACTCTTTTTTAATAGCACTCTACGTTTCTTGTTTTATAAAATTATCTTTTCACTTCGTTTTTCATGGTAAATAGGCCCGAAGAAGCTGGTTTCACGCAAATAAAATGAATAAATAATTAGAAACTTTTACTGCGATTTTCATAATTTCGCGGACACCGAAGTTGTAGGTTGCCGGTTGAAATTTGCTTTTTCACTGCCGCCAGTCAAAAATATAAAAAGTACCGACTGATTATTTTTGATTGACGGCAGCGAAAACGCCATTTTGCACGTTGATATTTTAACTTCGTTGTCCGCGTAATTATGAAAATCGCAGTAATTGTCCTGTTTTTAATCTCAAGTGAAAACTTTCAAGTTAAGTCAGGCGTCTAAAATGTTTAGGTAAGGTTTTCAGTCGCGCCAACTTTTAGTATAAATTTCTTGTTCTCATTACTACTTTCTATCAAATCTTCCTGCCATTGTTGCCTGCTCAGGTTGGTAGTGTTGGTAGTCTTTTTAAAATACTCTTGCCTTTTGTTACCACTTTACTATCGACTATTTTGTTAATTGTTATTGCTGTTGTTGTTGTTGTTGTTGTTATTGTTACTGATCTTGCTTTCAAAATAACTACGTGCGCGTTTTCAAAATCTTGTCGGAAACACCGAGAATTTCTGTCTAGTTCCGTAGCGACAGGATGGGAGTTCTTATTGATTGAGTGTGCCATTGTTGGCATTTTGAAGAAATGAATCATTCAAAGAAGTGTTTTTATTCATTATATCATTCTCAGAATATTTCTTTGACCATAAATTCATGTGTAAATATAATCGGTGAAAGTTACTCCGCATTACGAGAGGATACACCACGCAGATGTGTAAAGGGATCTTTGCTTGCCAAAACGAAATCCCGGAAAAAATACTATTTAAGAGATGAAAAGATCAAACAAACAGAACTATTATTGATGCTGTTCTCGTGACTGAAGAACGTAAAATAATCTAGTGTAATACGACCTTGCTTTGATGTGATTGGTTAAATGGTTTGACCATTGGCGCCCTCACTTCAGTACATGTTTTGATGTCGTACAAGCAAAACAACTCACTTTCCCATACGATTATATATAGAGCTGTAAGAAAAAAGGATTTCCATCGATTATCATAGGATTTATCTTACCGATGGAGTACACTTCTTAACTGTGAGTAACCTTCAAGTACATTTGTTCTTATACAAGAACTGAAGGGGTATTTTTCTAGATCATTTATGTCTTGACTGCTTTTGAAAGCGTTCGGCAAAATTTTCTTGATTTGACAGAATGTAAACAAATCCTTTTAGTAGGATGTTCAATACCAAAGTTAGGCATTATAGCGGTGAAAACGCGGCTTTTTATTTTTAAAACGACTTTTTAATTTTGTTAAAAAAAAATACTAGTCTAATCGTACCTGTGTCCTATTAAATTATTAACTAAACACGAATAGTTCCATTAGTTTTCTACCAAGTCAACTGTATTGAAAAAACCTTACCGTACCGGCTGAGATGTTTTAAATGGAAATTTTATGTCAGTAATCACGGATGTATGAAATATAAAGCTGACTATTTTGGTAAACTGAGGAGCGTATAACTTCTATTTTAAACACTAGTAAACAATTTGGTTTTAAAAATTCTATCTTGACTATTTCAGGCGTATCAATTATTCCGCGCATGTATATAAGTTTTATTTTAAAAAAAACTCTTAGGATAGATTTAAGTTAGGAATTGATTAATAATCCATTTGTTTTTCCGGTTTCTTTAGTTCTTAGATAATATTTACAAATTCGGTGAAGATTGCTTTTTCGTAGGATATAGCAGCAGCTCATTTGGGAAAGCGGTTATACATGTTAGGCATTACTACTGGAGTAAACATGTTTTTCATACATCAACAATAGTTATTTAAAAAGGTCACTTTTGCTAAAAATGACCAAAGATAATATTTAGATAAATAAACAAGCTCACCACGTGCATAAGCAGCACATTTTTCGTATTTTCTTGGAGTTGTCATGTAATGTGTGTTATTGAGTTACACTTCCTCCGCTGTATTATAAACTGAAGGCAAAGTAAACAACTAAACAAGACAATTGACGTGTTCCTTGATCTCTGAAGCCTACGAGAATTAAGCCAGACAAGTTCGCATTCACAGATTGCTAGGAGGAACTAAGCGGGTAGATTTTCAACGCGCCTAACTGTCTCCTCCACTGATATCAAAAGAAAATCAGGTTTCGAATTTCACAGACGGTAGAGTTCTTTGAATACGACTGCATAACACGAACGAACATCTTTTAGAGTGAGGCTTTATTTTGTTCAGTTCCTTTCACATCTTTGTCTTATAATTTCGCTTTTTCTCGTGTTTTTACAATGGTAGGAGATTCTAAAGAAGACTTTGAAAGTGGAAGTGTTCTAACTATGAGCTGTGCTAACTCTTCGTCATGTCCTGCTTGTCCGGCAGTTGTAGACTCGAAAATGGTTTTGTCACTCCTTGGTTTAAGTGTTATCAGCGTGTTTACTATCTTTGGCAATACCTTGGTATGCGTTGCTTTCGCCACAAACAAACGCCTGAGGATATTGACCAACTTCTACGTGGCTTCGTTAGCCGTAAGCGACGTCCTTGTAGCAGCCGTGAACGTTCCACTATGGACGTACTGGAGAGCGATAAAGTAAGTGTTGCATAATTCTGTCTCTAAGTGTTTTGCCTGGATAATGCTGGGCATAGCGCGAGTTCGTATTTGTAAAGGACTTGTATCGTTTTTATTAATCTCAAAGAGCCAATTTCCTCCCTCACTAGTTTGCTAAAGCTACTACTCTTCTAGTCAGTATCATCGAAGACTAGAGTTATAAACCCACGAATGAACGTCATGCATTTTTTAAGAGTTCCACCTATTTATATCATAGTCAGTAACCATTCCTTATAGCCTAAGTGAAATCCATTTAGTATTTAATATCTAGATTGATCGATCCATATCGTGTAACCAAGTTTATCGTCATTCTTGATGAACTTTTAAGATTCTTCAAAGAGCAGCTTGCATTGCATTTGCGCTTCACGCAAATAAAAATTCTTTGAACAGCGCGGTGACGACCCTTCAGAAGAACACTCACTGAACTATCTACTGATGACATAAATATTATCTGCCCACATAACAGGAAGAGGTTTCTGGTTGTTCTGACACCGACTATGCGTTCTGTGATTATGATAACTGATCCCGTTTAGTTTTTAGAGCAAAGTGCGATCCATTTTACAAAAGAGGGAAGGTTTTGACTCTTCGTAGACCAAGGGACTAAGATGCGAGATCGCATTACCAACTCTCTGAATCGCTAACCAATCACAGTATGAGGCCCTTGGAGGGAACAAGAGCCCGCCATAGAGCCACAGGATTCCTGAAGAAAAAAAATGCCCAAATAATTTCTTTCCTGAAAAAACGAGATGCGTATATCCGGTTTTAAAGCAAAACAAGTTACCGCGCGCAGTTCGAAAGCTTTTACATCAAAATCATTGTCTGTAATAAAATTTCTAACATGTCTAAAATAAAAACTATCGTATTTATACTGAAAATGAAATTTTTAAAGAGAATTTTTTTCTCTATTTCCTTATGCATCCCTTTTGCACTAGTTAACACACACCCCCCCCGTCTCCCTGAACACGAGACAGGGCGGGGAATTAACGTTGCGAGGCCGGGGATTCAACGGGAATGCACGAACACACGGGGGAATTTAACGGTTAACCTATCTATTGATAAACTATAGGGACCTGGGATTAAGCATCACGGGGACCGGAGAAAGTGCTTTTTCCCCTGGGTGGTCGGGGTTTTAGGATTTCAATTACCTAGTGTTATTATTTTTCACTTGTAAACACGATAAAAAATATATAAATATTGAAAACTAAATGTAGTAAAAGTCTTTTCCGTTTATGATAAATGTTGTTGTCAATTTTCCGTAGGGCTTAATTGCTTATCGTACGATGAATCTTTGTTTTCCTCAAAAACACTTTCGTGAAATTACAAATAGAGACAACAGGACAAGAATAAACTCTCTAAGTAAACAAGAAATATTCTTCAATAGATTTTATTTGTTTGTTTTGATTTGTTTTTTCCCTTGTTTTCTCTTAAAGGAGGCCATTACTTTTGATAAGTCTGTAACCAAATTCGCTTTGCACTACAATATTCTGATATTCTGTTTTGGAATCGAAAGTTAATATTATCGAGCAATGTTTCTAAACAATTGTTTTTTTAAGACAGATGTGGTTTCCTAAAGACCTACAAAGTAGCATTCTTTCTTTCTGAATCGAATCACTTAGTTATCGATCGTTTTTCTTATCTTTACACTTTACTTCAAACGTGAATGCGATACACGAAAGCGCTGCATGCGAGCGACGGGGTGTTTGTTATGATCGAAAAGATCTCGCACGAAATTGAAAAACTCTGCTGTTTTAACCCTTAAGAGGCAAGCATTCCTCAAACTAAAGCTACGATGAACAAGGGACCAAAGGTTCAAGACCTTTTTAATCAAGAAAGATCCTTATTTTTAGTTCTGAATTTCCTAAAATAACAGTTGTTTACTGAGCTCATGCCGGAGCTTGTGCAAAAAAGAAAGTCGGCTCGAGTTCCGACAAAAACGGAAACAAAAAGGATACTGATTTACACTAACAGAGAAATATCTAATTTGATTTTAGGCCTTTTCTGTTAATTTATTTTCCTCATAGATGTATGAATGAGAAATGAATTTCATTATTTATAAATCTTTCAATCCTTCAAACCGCGAGATGTCACAGAATTTGGGCTTGTTTTTGCCAGCTTGTGAAGTCAGTTATAAGTGCCAAATGAAACGCCATCATACATTCGAACGATTTTGATGTTTCCGGATCAAGTTTTTATTTTAAAAGCTTCGTATTTGCCACGTCCATTAAGTTCTTCCACTGAATATTCTCGTAAACATATTTACTTTACACTTTTCGAACTTGTTTACATCATTTTGACTAAGTCCTTCCGCTTCGAGAGTTATATACGTATAATCCAGTGACGACATGAATGGGATTTGGTGTTTACATTCAACGAAAATAACAAGTAAACGAAGCAAACAGAGTCAGGAATTCTAGACTTCAGTGTCACCATTTATTTCTTTTTGATAGAGCGAAGAGAATTTTCGTTCGTACATCCGTTAGTATGAAGGCTGATGACCATTAGCATTGATTGGAATATTTGACAAGATGTTGACCGGGAAAGACATTGAAAACCTTTAACCAATGATGACAGGTTTAGTTGTTCATTTTATAATTATCTATTTCCCCACTGGGCATCTCTTACCAAGAGATGTCGAACAGGGATGTGATTAAGATACCGAAAATCAAAAAATGTTGCTATGGTATTTATCACAAGCTAAGGGCACCGAATCTAAGCGGGAAAAGGCTTTGAGAGACAGAAAAGTATTTGTTTGCGATAAAATTTTGAGTGGATATCATGTTTTTGTGCGGGTTCTCTTTTCTTAAGAATAAGCGTGTGAGCTCGAGTTGAGTGTTGTGAGCGTTGTGTAAACATTAATTTAGCGTGGAACAAGTTGGAGTTAGACTTGCAAAAGAGCTCAGTCGAAGAGAGCTCGGTCGTAAAAAGATGTAAGCTTTTTTGTAAGATTCTTTATTTACTTGCGCCCACGATTCTCCACGCAAAAGATAAGCGGTTGCTACCAGAACTTTTTCAGTGTAAGTCGTAATTCAACTTATTATCAACTTTTTATTTCAGCTTCTGCAACTTCAGAGGTAACCCACTCTACGAAACTTATGTTATTTTCGATATTCTTTGTGGAACAGCATCAATATGGAACATGGCGGCCATTAGTATCGACAGGTTAGTTTTGAGGGATGTGCATTCTATAGCCCGCGTTACTTTTGGCCTGTGATACTTCTCATCTGCGCAAGGAGGATTCTGGGTGAATTCAAAAGCTCTATCAATCCTGACCATGCCTTTCTCCTAGTTAGTTTGCTGACAGGAGAAAGGGATTTAAGTCAAGGCACGGCTAACTTACAGATCAATTTGGAAGTTAGCCGTGTTGATTTTTACGGAGGGAGGAAAACCGGAGAACCCGGAGAAAAACCCTCGAATCAAGACCCAACTAGAATCTCTACTAGCATGAAATGCCAAGTCCAGGGATCGAAACCGAGATCCCAGTGGTGAGAGGCAAATGCGCTACCACCATCGGCTCTTGATTTTTAGAGAAGATTTGCAAGCCAGTTTAGTTTTGTGATGTTTGATAAGTAGTAATGAAGTATTTTTAATAATCCTTAGGCTCCTGGCCGTCGTCCATCCAACTGTATACAGAGCTCGATTAAAAAAGAAGCCGAAATTGGCAGCCTACATCATCATCTTCGTGTGGACGTTTTCCACAGTGATGGGTCTTCTTCGCCTAACGTGGGAAAAATGGAATTATGCATTATTCCTGGTCATTCTGAGTTTTTTCATCCCATTATTCATCATTCTGTTTTCGTATGGTAAGATATACAGTGTGGTTCGGTATCGCGCCAAGTGGACTGGTTCTGTTCTGATTGAGCTGAGACTGGCGCGAACTCTTGCCATTGTGATCGGCGCGTTTGTCCTTTGCTGGGGCCCGTTCTTCATGTTCAACATAGTAGCTTACTATTGCAGAGCGAACTGTAACTATGGTAACGCAACGGAAATTATCAAGTGGTTTCAGTACACGAGTTCGTGCATCAACCCGATAATCTATACTATACGAAATAAGGAATTCCGTTATTCGTTTCACGATTTGCTCTTTAGGTGTAACCATAGAAACGGGTCGTACAGAATAAGCGAGTCGCGGCGACCCAAACGGACTATATGCTGCGGGTGTTGCTCGATACCCGACTTTGAGGCCTATGAAGCGAGATCACGATGTGGAACAGTTACTGAAGACAGTCAAATCACCATGGCAACTCTGAACTCCACGGCTAACGGGAATGGTCACTTGAGAACACTTTCTTTCACTAATGCGGCGGTGCAAAACTCGACGAGAAACAGTGATTCCGTGTAGGCTAACCATTCTCTCAGTCAAGACTTGTGGTTCGATGATTTTGACTAGCAAAAAATATTCCCGTGCGAAAGCTGTCTGAACTGCTTCAGAACACGAACTCATTGATCACCCATATATCTTTAACCAATGAAGGACAGCTTAAACCAGCTTCTGATTGGTTGAGAAGTTAGAATATAATCAACCAATAAAAAACAATATACTCACTCCTGATTGGCTGGCTTGGTATATATGGACAACCAATAGCAGACAAGTAAAAACATACACCGAGGCCTTATGCTCCACTAGGCGCGTAGAAGTTAGGTAACAGGTAACAGTAATAAACACTTACTCTATTGGACAGCCATAGAATATGGTCAACCAATCAGCTGGGACATAAAAGCCAGCATTATTCAACTGTACATTATGAAAAAGTATATATTTTAAAGACCTGTATTCTCGATAGGATTTACTTTTTGACACAAACATTTATCAAAATCTAGTTAAATGTAAGTTACTAGAAGTAGACGAAAACGAGGCAGGCGCACTCAAGCACGGTTGTCCTTGGTAAAGAGCGTTTGTTTGCTTTGGATATAGAACAGAAGCATCTCTCGAAAAATAAAATAAGTACAAGTTTTCTATATTTATATAAACTTAGGGCAAAAGAAACGCTGAAGAGTCCTAACCATCCACAATGCATTGTGTGTCTACATTATTGTTTACTTACCTTATTCGCTATTAAACTGTACAAAATCTGCGTTAGTAAAAGTTAAAGTGACAACGTATGAATATATTCTGATATGTGTAAATGACCCAGCGTGTAAAACAAGATCGATGGAAACGGATTCAAACAGCTTTACCTCCACTGACGTTACCTTTAAATCTGCCATTTTGCCTTACGAAGAAAATGGCGGATTTAGCTGTCTTAGGTACACACTGCGTTGTGGATATATCGAATAGTAAAATGTAGCTAGTAACTTATCAAATAATCGCTGTCTGTTAGACCTATAGAGGCTTTGCACCATCACGTGATGGCAGCCATGACAGGAGGCACAACAATACAATCTTTTTCCCCTGGGAAACTGAATTCTTTCTCATGTAAATCAGATTAGACCAGATTCAATTGTTCCTGCCTCCTGTAATGGCTGCCATCACGTGATGGTGCAAAGCCTCTATGGAGGAATTTAGTAACTTAACTTGGTTATTTTATATGGTAAAGTGATTTTACTTAAAGGTGATGTCGCACGAGACGATTCGCAACGACGACGTGATGTTGCAAGTTTTTGAAAGCGATTCAAAAACTCGTAACCTGTTGCCATGACAGAGATTGTGTTGAAAATTGTCCATCCTCAACGTCTGTTAGTAATGTTGAAGGAGTTAAATCACTCTACCACGGGCTACAGCCACCACTTTACCAATTGCTATCAAACATAATAAATACCTTCGACTCGAAGACTCTGGAAGAATTTGTGGGGGAGGGTAGGGGAGGAATGAACGAACTGGATTATTTGAACTGACGAAACTCAAATGTAAATACTGAATATTACGAAATAAACTTGGCATATTGAAATGTAACTTTGAATTCTAACAATAAGGAAATTATACATCTATTTCAAAAAACGTTGATAGAACTTTCCCGAATTCGCTTGGATAATCACAAAACAATGGTTTCAAGTCGAGGTTGGCCTTGATAAAACAATCAAGTTCAGTCTCGACTTGGAACCATTGTTTCGTGATCATGCAAGCGAATTCGGGAGATCTATTGTCACAGCCAAAAGCAACAAGCGACAAGACCGAGACTAAAAGAAAACGTCTGTGGACAGGATATTAATTTAGCTGAGTTTTGATCTTGGGAAGAATAGCAGCCTGCCATTGTAAAAAGACGAACATGACCGCGTCTGAATGGATGAATTACTGAATAACTGCTTTGCGGACCCTGATTTGTTTTCCGCTGCGACAACGCTTTTTAAAATAGGTGTATGACCCACGGTCATGTCAACACTACTCGAACCAAAGTCACAAGATAAGGAGAACCAGACACAAGATAGGATCTGTTTTAAAACAGACCATCGCGCGGAAATTCAGCAGGAAGTTCAATTACAGATAATGGTATTTGCCATTTTCTTCTCTAAGAACAAAACAGCACTCCCTCGACATTATCTCACACCCTGCGGGCACTGAAATTTCTGTCTTTTAAGGAAATTGTCCTTTCCGACAAAAAGACGAGAAACTTAATTCTCATGACACCGTAGCCGACGTTTGGTTATATTTAATCTGGCACTTTTGGCCAGTTTTAGAAAACATGATCAAATGATGTCTAGCATGGAGTTCAAGACCGGTTTAAGATTACTGGGGGTTATGTTTCGTTTAAAATTATCTCTGCGCTACACTTAATAAAAGCGCTAATGCGATGCCATTAATTCATGTCTACGGAACGTGCCCGATGTTTTTAAGGCCTTGGTATCCTTTCAGATTAAAAATTTGCTGACAAAAAATAGATTTTTCACAATCTTTATCATGTATCCTTTAAAAAGATATACAGTTTCGTTGGGATTACAAGTGTTGCGCAGAGAGAATTTTCAACTAAACATACCCCTAAAGATCTCCAGTAACCTTAAATTGCATAGCGCATTTTATGTGAGAGCGAAAAGACACAGGAAATACCAGTGGTGAATATGGGAGAAGGGCGTTGGGGTATACATCCTCTAAGGACAGGAAAGTCCAAACATCTTGTGCCACTTTCCCTTAAAAATACTACGGGTGCACCCTCCCCTCCCCTGGAAAAAATCCTGGCTCTGCCCCTGATTACATGGAGAAAATATCGATGTCTGATCAAGCATTACTAATGAACATGGTTTACTTGAGAACGGTAAATCTACTCATATATTGCGTGGGATACATTGATAAACCCCTTTTAGTGAACTACACGGATGTATTTTTAGGAGTGCACAGAGAGTTATCTTCAAAGCGCTCAAGGAACTATCGCGCGAGGAACATAGTTATCTCAAAAGCGTGGGCTAGGGCGAGTCTTTCCGTCCCAGAGTTTTAGGTGGCGGGTCGTTAAGGTAAGCCCTTGAGCTAGCCTGTATGTGTCATAGACTCTTCCACAGTTTTCCGCCTGGACGTTGAGCTTTCCTTTCTCTAAGCGCAAGAAAAGAACAACGCATGATAAGGAAACTTTGGAAGAATTCTAGATATGCCACTAATCGCCCGTCCCACCCTACCCCCATGCCGACATGTTTGTTACTGGGAACGCGCATGTAAAACATTACACTTAATGTACAAGCGTGACACAATATACCACGCTAACTGGAATTTCTTGTTATTTGAACTTCAATCTTCTTGTTCTTCGCATTCTTCTTGTTCCTTGCCATCTGCTTCCAACTTGGAAGCGAAATACACTACTCTCCACGAACCAGGAACGTTAGACGCCTACCATTTTGATTTTATTCTCCCTTGAGTTTAAATTATATTCTAGTTTTTTAGTTCTTATGCCGTTGCTTCTACTTGGTTTGTAGTTGCTTGTAAGTTGATCAATTTATTGCTCGATTCTGCCAGCTCTGTGATAGTCACGCGGCCTCTTTGTCGGATGAACTTTGCAACTGATTCCAGTTCTTCTCTTGAAATATAAATAAACTTCCCTCTGTCATCCACCACTCCTGCAGACAACAAGGGAAATTTCAAGCAACTTTCTAATTTCTGAACCAAGTCATGAATAATTCATAAGGAGAAGTGAATCACTAGGGCGATGGTTTGATTATATGATTTCAATTAGCATAAATACTGCAGTCATGTGAGTCAAGGTTTAAAAAGCCAAGATAACATGATTGCAATCATTGCGATCAAGACTTTGATAGAGTCAAAACCTCAATAAATTGCTTTAAAAAACAGGGTATTGTGTCTCAAAAGTTTATAGTTTACTCCTTAAATAGCATAATTTCTCAGCAAACATTTTTAAACAGAAATTAACAAATATATAGATACAAATTGTACGAAGTTACAATGACAAAAGTTACAGAAGAAACAAAAACAGCATAAAAGCTGGCCATGTCTGGCTTTGATGGAACACTCTTTCATCGTATGTGAAACAGACAAACTGACAGACAATAGATGGATGGTGGAGGACAGACAGACAGGCAGGATGGAAGACTGACAAATGGTCAGATGCACACACAGTTGTCCTACATACCTGTTATCCTTTCAGAATCTTGTAATATCTGTAACCTATTTATAGCATCTTGGGTGCGCAAGCCAAAATGACAGGCCAAATCTTCTAGCATAACAACTTTCTTTTCCTGGAAAGTTTAAAAACATTTTTTACTTATGGTAAGTATAGTTTATTAGGTTTTCCCAAAGGATTGATTTAAAAATGCCCTGTAAAGTGAAGGAAAACAACTTTAAGTTGTGTTTTACCTTGATATAATTGATAAAGTCTTGGAGAAGTGATTGACTCTGAAAGAAGATTATCAAAATTTATTGGGAATACTTCTGTAAGGCAAATCAAGACCAGGGACATTTTAAACAACAGCAAACAACAACAACAGCAACAACAGCAGCAGCAGCAGCAGCAGCAGCAGCAACAGCAACAACAGCAGCAGCAGCAACAACAACAGGTAGCAACAGCAGCAACAGCAATAGCAACAACAGTAATAACAAAAACAGCAATACAAGACAGCAATGACACATTTGCACACCAATGAGTGATATCTCTTTTACCTCTTCTTCAGTTTCTCCAACACCTTCTTCTTCAACTGAAAAAGCTTCTTTCATTGCCAAGTATTCTTCATATGCTTTCCTTTCTTCTTCTTCTTTCCTAATTTTCTCTTCTTCTTCCTACGTATCAGAAGAAAAAAGAACAATTTCATTGAAAACAATGTACACAATGTTTCATGATTTCCTTTTAACACAATACTTACCTTTCTTTCCTGTTCTCTCTTTCTTTTTTCCTCCTCTCTCTTTCTTTCTACTTCTCGTAAAGCTTCTCTTTCCTTCCTGTCTTCTCTTTCAGCTTCCATTTGCTGAAACAAAAACATTTAGTTTTTCCTTTGCTGTTTTTCATTTAAATCTAATAGCAAGAAAAGAGATATTGCAAAATGACCCTGATTGGTTCATTTGGTTAAGTTTCACAACCCAGGCTGTTAATGTAACCAATAAGGAGATGCTTTTGCACTAAAAATCTGCTAGCATTGGTATCACTGTTTTGTCCTCTTGCACTAAAAATGTGAATGTTAAACCATCATCAGCTCTAAGAGACCTTTTTCATGGACCTCTTTGGATGTAATGTTTTCCCATTTTTACTTCTTTGTTTAATGATAATGCTTCAATGTTAATATGGATGCACTTCAAACAAAGAATCTTAAATACTTACAGTATTTCAATTAAGTTTGTCACTTTAAAACCTAGAAAGCTGAGACCGACAAGAATTATGGGTAAATACATTTTATATGTTTCTACCATATTTTATAACTATTTTAATGGATTTGAAATCTTTTGCCAGTCAGTTTCACCTCGTGTGACCATTCGAAAACTAAAATTTGTGTCAAGTGACATTACTTATTAATTAAGCATATTTCCTATGATCCGCCACGGTCCCAGCTTTGTAGGTTTTTGGTGACTAACTTTCTTGAAATAAGTATATCCAAGAGGATGGCACTGGTCTGAAATGGGAAAACATTATGCCTAAACTAAAGCAGTCCATTGAGACATAAAACCAGCTAGACCTGTTGTTGTGGCCAAGAGTTTAAAATTCTTAACCTAATATAAATCATATCATAAAACATGTCCAAAGAAATGTCCCAACCTCTCTCATGGCTCTTTTTTCAGCCTTCATTTCCATTTTTCTTAATTTCTTTGTTCCTATTTTTCCCATAGGCATCTGATCATCAAATGCCATGGGAAATGCACCACCTGCACCACCGTCATCATCCATGTCTGAAAAATACAGATACCAATAATTAACCAGTACAGTCAAACCTCAACTGACTGATTCAACTCTATCTACCACATGGTTTACAAAGTGTTACCAGGGTTTATACTACTCAGAGAGAATAAAATTCCATGAGGTTTCCAGGGTATAGATGTAAAAATTCCAGGATCATTAAATTTGAAATTCCAAGTCAGAGAATTCAACAAATTACATTATTCAAATATCTAACCTATTACAGATAGAAATTTCAAGGAGTTTTCCAGGAGTTGGTGTCAAAATTAAACTTTTCCAGGAGTTTTCCAGGACCCTGGAAGAAAGTTTCGAAATTTAAGGAGTTTTTGAGGAATTCCAGGAGCAGTGAAACCCTTTGATATGGTCATCATAATGTTTTGACATAGTTATTGGATTGCTATACAAATTTATTCTATAGATACCAATGAAATACCAGGATTTCTCCTGTTTCTAAAACTCTGTACACAGTGAAGATATCATTTTTATCCTTCACATGTGAAGATATCACTGTTGCCATGACTACCCTTGTATCAACCAATCACAAATGACCTTAAAATTCTTCCCTGATCCTGGATATTTCATTGTTATTTATAAAGTAAGCAGAACATTACATGGTTGTTTGGAGATATGAATATCATCTTCTCGTGTTGAATATCTCTCACTTGAAGATAAAATTTCCTATATGTAAGCTACATAGAATCAAATCTGTGAACTATCTAGACCTTGTTAATCAATAATTTTATGCTAATGCTCCTATCAGTGTTTAGCACCAGCGGGGGGCAGGCAACCAGGGAGAATCAACATAGGATCTTGCTTCTTGGGATTGACAAGATTTGACAAGTACAATCTCCCCTAGAGAAGGGGAATTTGACACTTGACAGAACAAGAGAGTCAGGGAAGGGAAGGGAAATGTGACATTTGTCAGAGTCCCAGGGGTAGGGAAATTGACTCTGCCATCTACAAAAATGTCAACAGGCCTTCCCAAGATATGGTTGAGTGAGTCAAGTACTAATCAAAGCCTTGATTTCAATACCATAGCAGTTTCTTCGTGGTGTTAGTGTGTAAATTATATATTGTTTAATCAACAACTCTTCTTTGCTTTATTGTTTTATCATCCCAAAGTCCATTGCATCACATCAGTACATAGCTCAGTGCATGATGGTTTATACAGAAATCAAGGGTTTAGCTAGGACTGGACACACTCAGATAGGTGAATAAGTCAAAATATTGATCAATGAATTATGATTTTGAATATCAATGAATTATGATTTTGTATAACAGTTTAAAGTAGCTTGAAATTACCATCATAGTTGTCATCATCATCATCATCATCATTCCTTTCATTCCTTCTTGCTGCATTCATCCTATTTCTTGCATTTCTTACTCTTCTTCTCCCTGCAGGCCCAACATTTTCGTTCACCTGGACAGGATCATGAGCAGCTGTTGATTTTCCTTAAACAATAACAATAATTAGTCTCATAACCAACCAAAAAACAAACAGCACCTGAATAATAACTCAGTTAGAAGATCATTGGTCTGTTACGTGGGAGGTAGTGGGTTCATGGCATGGCCGGACCAACACTCAGGGTCTTAAAATCACTGAGGAGAAGGTGATGCCTTTGTAATAATATCTGCAAATGGTTAGACTGTAAAGAGGCTTGGATGATCATGTTAATGACAGTCCCACACATTTGATTATATTAATATAGAATTTGCACTTTATAAATATTAAACATTTAATTTCATAATAAAGTAAAGCATCCCCTAATTTTGGTAAAAAATATTAACTTACAACTTGAAAATGTTTTTGGTTTTTTTTTGTCCTTCCCTCTCCCCTGTGTTTTATCAAAATCAAAAATAGAGAAACCTTTTGTCTGTATTATATAAAATGAATTGAAATGTGGAGGTTCCTCTAAAAGAAAGCGCAAGGAGCTTATATCAAACATGATTATATCTCGTGTTATATAAAAATTTAAAAAATCAAGGGCTCAAAAACGTTTCAGACATCTCATCTCATATATAAATGAATGAAAAGAAAAACTAAAATATCAAATCAGAAAGGGACTGTTCATGTAGAGGATTAAAATTAAAAACCAGTAAACTGTAAGTTCAAAGAATACGTGTTGGAAGAGGATACGTGGTCAGCTGACAAAGGCTTTTGAATGGCCTTAACTTTACACGACTCAAACAGAAATTCATTGAGCTTCTATGGGAATAAAGCGACTTCTTACCCTTCTTTTTTTTCCTTTCCTTCCACTGTGCTATTAATACTGCTATTAAAAGGAAAACACCAACTATAGCAGCGAGAACAAGCCAGACTGCGAACGGATTCCACACCGCCATTTTGTTTTCTCCTTCCGCTCCAAGGGAATGGGAACTAAAATGAGCCTGTCAGGCTTTTTGGTCAGCGCCTTTCCCGAATCATCATCATCATCATTATCATCATCATCATCATCATTATTATTATTATTTTCCCCTCGTGTATCCGCGCCTCTTAGGGTGCTTTTGACATCATTATGCGCCTTATCTGCTGGGCGTCGAGCCCCAACAGGTTCTCAAACCCAGTCGACCAGTGGTGACCTTGTGTCGAGAAGCTGTTTCTGCATTTGCCCATTATATGCGACAAATGTCTGCGATGTATATTAGCTGTTGTTCATAGCAAAATAGCATTTTCCGAGCGGAGTCGAGTTCGAAAATCATCTATGTATTGTTTGGAGGGAAAGGAATTGCAAGGAATACGAGGAAAATAAGGAATACAGACGAGTGTTGTTCGAAGTGCTAACTAAAGACTAGAAACAGCAAACTTCCTCTACTTCTTAGTTTGTTTGTTTATTTGTTTTGTTTTGTTTTGTTTTGTTTTCCCCGAAGAAAGAAACATAAAATCGAAGATAAAAAAAGAAGAGTTTCCAAATTCACCAAGTAGCTATCACTGGTCACCCATCCCAGTACTAACCCAGCCCTATCGGACTTGACTCAATATCTTGAAAGCATGGCGTATTTAACCACTCGTCTATCGCTGAATTAGCACATCAATACCGGCGAAAACAATGCACCAAATAGACTCGATTATTTTTCTCTTTCAAATCCATGTGAACTGTGGTTAGAGCAAGGGGTTGGTCGTATATGGTCTGGGGGCCGGCCAGCCTCTCCCCTGATGCTTCGGC
>JAAAQI020077449.1:0-16966 GCA_011800005.2 Stichodactyla mertensii | reverse complement strand
CGCTTTACAATCGTTGGCACACTAGTGCCCAGACTCCCCACGTTAAAACCAATATTCTTTTAATAAAAGTGCGCGCGGGGGATGCGCAGTAGCAAGGATCCGGAACTACCTTAAATAGTTATACATTGAGAAAGATGAATTTTATAGCCAACTGAGAATTATTGCTGTCTTTAATTTTCCAACAGTGCTTTAGAGACCACGAGAAAACCGAGGGGAAACTGCAAGATCATTTAAAATTTATTTCTCATAGTCGAAACGTCTAATAGAGCGAATGATAAAGGTAACTAATACTCAAAAACAAGTGTGACTGCTGATGGCACAAAGAAATGCCGCAGTCGCAAGGAGTCGAACCCCCACCCTCGAGCTCCGCATGAAATTTCCGCTTAAAAACGCTCTTTAAACCAACTTTAAAGACCATTACAGGGCTTTTAATGCCCTCTATACTATAGCACATGTTGAGCTTAACATCAACTAAAATTACAAATACGCAATCCATGATTTGTTTCTTGGAGTCTTTGTCCATTTGTGATTTGCGATTCCGATTGCGATAACGTGGGCGTTTGAAAGCTTTATAAGCACGGCTTTATAGCCCTAAACCCTTTGACATGCATCACAGAGAAGTTAATGAATCTTACCTATTGCCTTAATTAAGTAGCAAGCAGACGTAAAGATACCAAGATATTTAGCAAAAGAAGTGGAGAAAACAATTGATAACGTTTAAGCAAAGGTAAAAGAGGCTTTCCAAGCGAATCTCCCATCTTTACAATATCGATCTTTGAATACAACGATTGTTCGGCTTTGTTTGACTCTGAATAGCATTTTTCTTTCGGGTCCTATTTTCGGGAATCGTTTAGTTCGGCTGAATGCATGCAGTGATAGCCTAAGTGGACGTCGCCACGAAAATTCTAGCGAACACGAGACATCAGCTTTTATAATTAAATACTTTTTGGTATTTCTTCAGTCAGGAGACAAAAAGCTGCAAATTTCCATTGGTTTTTTGCAGTATCTGAAATGAGTAAACTCGACAGCACGAATACATTTGACCAAGGTGTCTCCACCTTCTATTCCATCAGCTTGGCCGTTCTGTTCGTTCTTGGTGTGCTGTTGCATTTTCTAAGCCTAAAAGTGCTCGTCCACCACGAGCATAAATCCAGAAAACTGACTCCCTATCTATTTAACGTCTGCCTTTCGAACTTTTTTTGTTTATTGCTGCATTTTCCTTTAGTTTTTGTGGCAACTTTACAAAAAACCTGGGCGTCTCTTGGACGAGAGTCTTGCTACGTGTCTGGAATCACGTTTTTTGCGTGCAGTACCGTGATGATCGTTACATTAGCGTTAATGAACGTGAAGATTTACCACTCACTCATTCGTCGAGATGCAGCTCACCATTACGAACACAACCACTTCACAAGTCATAGAAAATTTTTGCTAATTTGGACTTGTGGTGTTGTCATTGTGATTCCTACTGCGCTAGGCTGGAATTCCATTGTACCAGACGGACCTCACTGTTCAGTAAACTGGTATGCAGAATCATTCGTCGATGCTTCGTACCTCGTCGTCCAAGCCTTCGTCTCCTTTGTCATTCCAGTCGTAGTCTCCTGTTTGTACTCCATCAAGATACATCGGTACGTTTCCCAGGACAGTCATCACGTCTCAACATTCACTATGCAGCAGATCCGCACTCGTGCTCTTTACATTCGCGCCAGTAAAATTACAGCAGTGGCGGTATTGATATTCGTTCTTCTGTGGCTGCCATACTGGATCAACGGGTTCTTTACTCTTTTCGCTGTTAAGATAACCAAACAACCAGAATTGGCTGTCTTGCCTTGGTTATTTGTGAGCATATCAGTGGTTTACACTCCCCTTGTGTTCACAACAATGGACAAAAGGTAAGTTTATTGATTAATTGAAAGCTGCTTTAAAATTTGTAAAAAAATAATTAATGACTTTTTCTCGTGAAATGCCCAAATCAGCGTACAGGGGAAGTTGATACTCTGCCAAAGCTGTGGGGGTATACATCAAGAGAGAAAAAAACCCAAAAACAAACAAACAAACAAACAAACAAACAAACAAACAAACAAACATGTACATAGAAAAAAATACAAGATGCTACTGCTTGAAGGGTTCAGTGATCGAAAAACTTAGCTTTATTGCCGCTAACGATAAAGATCCAGGCTTCAAATCGTGAAGGAGCCACTTCAGTGAGGTCTCTTAAGCTTCCCATCCTCAACCTGATATCCTTCTTGTTTCCAGATTTCGTCGTAGTCTCGTAAAACTGTTCTGCAGTCAGAGAAGCCATCGTCGAGTCAATCCAACCATCTCCGTGGACAGGTTTGAATCCTCAGACGCTGCACTTCCTAGCTGTTACATGACAACGCGTACTTGCTCACCTAGCAACATGGTACCAAGGTAGGCCGTAGAGTAATACATTAGAGCATATTTCGTATGACCGTGAAAAGCCCGCGGCACGAACTCGGTCACTACACGGTCAAGGCACGGTAAGGCGAGTCAAAATTCCAGAAAACATCACGGTCGCGGCAAGGCACGCGCAACCTTTTCACAGTCATACGAAATCTGCTCTAAGGTTAATCCACACTAAGGGTTTTGCTCCAGAGGCAGACTCCCGGGTCATTTTGCACAACTAGTACACACGAGAGAGCACTGAGGGAGGTTGCTGAATGGTGTAGTCATGCTGATATTTTACCAGTTTAATATCAGGAAACGTGAGGCGGGGACAAAATTCTGCTCCCGCCACAACTCTTTTTACATGAAATCTTTGGTACACAGATTATTGTATAGGCCTTTAAGGGTTTTGTCCCGTGAGCAGGCGCCAGGGTCGTTTTGCTCCTTCGTGTGTACTACATCATACAGCACGCTCCCGCAGCATGCTCTTTTGTGTGTTAAGTTGTGCAAAATGACTTGAGAGCCCGCCTCTGGAGCAAAACACTTTGTGTATCGGACCTTAGAAAGTTTTTTGAATGCTCACAAATAAAAGGTGTCCCAGTTTTTTTGAAAACAAACAAAAGTTTCGGCCATAAAAACCAAGAGGCATGGGTCTAATTAGGACGTCATAATGTCACTTCCGCCGACCCTTAGGAATAAGACCGCCATGTTTTGTGTATCTAGCAAAACTACGATTCTTTGTCTAAAACGCAAAATCTCGATCAATATCGGAATTCTGCCTGCCAAATTTATCTTTAATTCGTGCAATTCATTCGTGTTTCTAGCCGTGAGCTAAAAGAATCGGCAAGATGGCTTGTTTTTAATGAAAATAAATCGATATTTTAAGTGATATGTGATTGATCCTGTATCGCTAGTATAACAGGTGATACAGCACTCTTACGTCACGTGGTATGGTATCAAACCCATCACACGTCACGGGTTGACGCACTCTACAAACATTCACAGATAATAAAAAAACATCAGATAAATCAGCGTCCACACGAAAAGGGATTTTTATCTTAAAATCGAGATTTTAAAAATAATATAATATGTTGAAGTTCTATATTTGTTTTCTTTATAAAACCGTCCTGAAGGGGGGGGGGGGGGATTTTTTGTTTTTTTTCTTCTTTATAAAACAAATCCCACTTTCAAGCATATCCAAATCCCAGACTTTTTTTAAAAAAAACATTTCCCATTCCTATTATTTTGTTTATTCCTATTCCCAGTTGCCTAATTCCCATTTTTCCAGGAAAAAAATTGTAAATCCCAGTTCCTATTTTATCCTTTCAGGGCCCTTTATAAACTCTTTCCTTTCTCTCTCTTTCTTTTAGATCTCATAATTTTTTCTTTCAATTTACTTTTTCTTGTTTCTGTAAATGAAGCTTTTTTAGCTTACTATCTTAATTGCATGTTGAGATAGTTATTTCTAGAAGATATTCTGGTTTGGTTGCTTTATATCTTGCTCAAGAAAATCATATTTTATTTATTTTCTGTACTTTAATAAAAGGTCAAGATAGTTTTCTAGCTAACACGAGCAAACAGAAAAATCAAGGTGTAAAAATCCTATTTAGTGCCTTTTTGTAAAGGTGCGCCTTACTTTTTATATAATTTAGTTATGGTCTTTGGCTCGCTCTTATATACACTTCTTTTTTACGACCCATAAAGCATTTCTTTTTGGCTCTTGCATCAAATTTGAGGGACACTTTGCATGAACACAATAGTCTTCATGTGCAGTGAAAGATAACAAGCTATGGTATTTGTACAGCAAAAAAAGTCCCTCAAAGTCAAGAATAAGAAACCAGTGAATAGAAAAACTTAGTTTCGCCAAGGTTCTTGCTCCAGGGGCAGACTCCCGGGTCATTTTGCACAACTAGTACACACGAGAGAGCATGCTGCGGGAGCTTGCTGCATGGTGTGGTCATGCTCGCTGATATTTAACCAGTTTAATATCAGGGAGTGTGAACTGGGAGCTAAATTCTGCTCCCGCCACGACCTTTCTTACATGAAATCTTTGGTACAAACGAAGGAGTAAAACCCTTAGTGTGTATTGGTCTTAAAGAGGGTAACGTTCACAACACTTAGAACGGTCGGTTATTCTATAACTTGTAAACGTCTTTTTTTTTAATGCTGCTTTTAGGTCTCCTCTCGTGAACCGTTCTTTTAGGATGTCGTTAATCGAAGATGTTACAAGCGAGATCGTTAGTCAACAAAATCCACTTCAAATACCTGTTTTGACCAACGAAGCAGTCACGAGGCTCATCCGATCATCGCTCCACGCTGCGCACGAACTACACGAAGATTACACGAAAAGTGGTGGAATAGAACACCGAAGGAATACCGCAGTCGCTTGAGGCTTGGTTCTGGCCAAGCTAAACCGAGAGAATGTGCACTGTAAAACTTACTTAGAAAACGGGTTTAAGTTTGAAAAAGAGTCAAAGATTTTTTCGCCCTTTTTACCGCGCTCTGTTGCCGCCAAGTTTATATAACGTTTAAGCTTCGCGCCTCTCAAAAACGCATTTCCAACGAACTTTTCAGAGCTCATGAGGTGAACAATTGTAAGTGCATTCGAGTAAATCTAATTAATCTACGCAATGAAATAATTTAAGGACGAATTTTAAATAATTTAATTAGAGAAATACTTAGCGTTATAAAAAACTGTTGCCTCTAATCGATGTTTTTCGTACAATTTGTTCATAATTTCCCATTGATTAAGCGATGTTAAGTCGATTGGCAAACTATTGGAAGTATTTACTTGTGTCCATGGCATCAACACTCTAAAACACACAACAGGAGATAGTCCTTAGGATAATCTATTTGAAATGATAAGTGACAATAGCCAGAAGTATTAAAATGGGATTCAATTGGCTGTCAGCAGCACGGAATGTTTCAATATTAACCAAATGACAGAATATTGTCATATTTAGGCAAACACAGGTCTTGGTATGACCTATCTCATACTGCCCGTGTCACATGGCATCGACAACCTTTTTTGATGTGCGCGGCACTCGAGAACACTGCAAAAAACGCATCGAACCTCGTTTTAATAGCGCGCGCAAAAGTAAGACGAGGAGCGCTTTCAAAAACAAAGACGTAAGGTTCATTTGAATGATTGCGCAAGTTCCTCAGGACAGAAACACGCAAAAATATACTGAGTAATAAGATCGAAAGCTCTTAATTCAACCTTTGATGCGCATTGGTCGTTTGGGTTCACTGTCAAAGAACCAGAAGTGTTAAACCATGACGAGTGCCTACGCAAATGGCCAAGGTTTTTAAACATTGTTTTATTTCCGTGTGAATAAGTTTGAGGCCACTTGAGTGATTCCGTGAGTCGGAACTTTGGAACAACTTCTCAAAAGACCAAACGACAATGACGAGAACAATGGCACAGCTCTCTGGGGGGATTATGAAAGTATTTTGAATTCCTCGCACAATCTGTCAAAGACTTCAAAACAGCAGTTCTGGCATCAGATTCAAGTCAGAACTTCATATACAGTGATGTGTATTCCAAGGACATCAACCAGGACGTCAGCCTCTTAGAGTTCTCTCTTCAGGGCCAGTTTCCGCGAGGTCAGGTGAAGATTCCTTCCGTTCAGCTGAAAAAGTCCTAACGGCCGAGAAATTTGAATTCTGTGACTGCCAAGGTCACGATGAGTACAAGTTCAAGCAGAACGAACGCCAATAAAAAGCCGTAAGTAACATGAGCTCCAAAAACTACAGAAATAGAAATCCGAAGTGATAACTTTTCTTTAGAAAAACGTAGATAATTTAGACAAGATTGCAAAACGAGTAACTCCAAAATATTTCGAGTATGTCCAATAAATTTTTGTCTTCCAAAATTTAGTTTCCTAACAACTTCCCCTTATTAGTTTTCAATTCACTTTGCGACAAAGCTCTCGACATAGCATAATCTTAAGAATCTAAAAGTATTGACTACTATAATGCTGATTTTTACCTATCAATTTTTTCCCAGGAATTATGTGTCAGACTCGGAGAGATCAAAGCGTCTTAACGCTAATTTGATTGAAAGAAGACGAATGCAGAACATCAATTCTGGTTTCGCTTCTCTGAAGAAACTTCTTCCGCCGCTTGATCGAAAGCAAACCAAAGCAGCTATTCTACAACAGGTGCGAATTGATCGTTCTTCAATACTTTGACTGTGCATGTTTATTGGCTTGATGTGGGGAGGGAAGGGGAGGGAAGGGGGATAGTGTTTTGGCGGGAAAAAAGGAGTGACTTGTAAATAAGAATAGAAGTGCTTTAGTGTTGCAAATACAGTATTTTTGGCGGGTAAAGCAAGTATCAAGGACGGGTCTAGATTGATTTGACGGAGGAAAGGAAGAGGGAGGGATATGTTTTTGTGGTAAGAATGAAAGGAATGATCTGGAATTAGTAATTTAGCGGTCGGAAAAAGGCGATTTTAGAAGAGGAATTGCATAGAGGATAATTACGTAGAGTGTTGTGGATGGAGGGTTAGGAAACTGAGGGTGCCGGATTTAGAGTAGGAGGGGGAAGGCTAGTGGAATAATTCAGTAGCGGGAGAGAGCAGAAAGAAAGAAAGTAGTTTAGTGGGAAGACGATGATTTTGCAGAGTCGAAAAAGAGGGAACAATAGACGAGGGACGAAGCAAGTCCTGACATTACCGTTCTATGTAATAGGCATCTCAGTACATCCTTCGCCTTCAAAGAGCAGTTATTCAATTCAAAACCGAAAATGACACACTGCGTTCAGCTCTAGGCCGGAAGAACCAAACTATGACCTGCGCCAAACATGACAGCACCCAGAACAACCCTCACCGTATTCAGCCGCCTAGCAAGCATTTGGACTCAAAAACCCCTCATGAGCCAAAACCAACGGACGACCTCCTATTGACAGTGAAACCACACGAGTCAAACAACATTGAGAGACACAAACGAATGTACAGAAGAACAGTTTTGCCCAAACCACCTCACAACGTAACAGAAATACACAACTTTGAGAGCAGTTGGAGACCATTTGAACATGTGAAGAAATTCGAGCCCAAGGACCCTCAGACGAGCGGCTTGCCTAACCGAATTGAGGTGTATCCACATGCGCATGCGTTTGACCCCAGCCCGCTGACTCCACCGATCAGTCCGGGGTTGAATGATAGCAGAGTGGTCACAAGTAATCCAAGTGGTCGAATGTCAGTTGCATCAGCATCGCCAACGTTTATGACGTCACCAGTCAGTAAAGAATTTATATCCCATGGTTCAATGTGCTCACCACTGTCTGGAACTCATCGTGTAAAACCACCGAAGAGGAACATATTCCACTCGTCGACCAAGACCACTTTTGAAGCTGTTCGACACGAGAAACGAACGAGACCCACACAGAAAACCGAACGGGAGGATGGTTGGGAAATAGAAGCAAAACGCAGCAAGCAAAAGGCACAAGGAAACCTGCAGTGTATTCTTGAAGCCATCGATATCATAGAAAATACAGAAAAACACAAATATTGATCACGAAAAAACAATCACACACACGCGAAATGATAAAATATTCTAAGAATATAACACAAGTAAAGAAGTAAAGGGTCGTGCAGCGGCCATATTCATGGGCAAAACAATAACTTTTATCCTCTGGGAAATGGAATCTTTTCATTTTTCCTTCCCTTCGAGATGGCCGCTGTGTAACTTCTACATACCCCTAAAAAGGAAATCTTTCAAATTCGAGTTAACTGCAGAGATTAATATATAGTTATATAGAGAGTGATGGCACTTAACCAGTGAAACAGAAACTAGAGTAATAAGTAATGTGTAATAAACAGACACAAAAGAAAACAATGGAATAAATTTCTACTTATTTCTATTAGACTAATAACTTATCACGGGTTGTGCCATCATCGCCATTTAAGCCTGGTCCTCACTAGCGACATAAGCAGAAGCACAAGCAACATACGCAGACTCAGTATTGCATTTATCACCGAGGTGTGAGAAAAGACAAGCACCGCTAATGAGCAGTACGCTACTGAGTCTGCGTATGTTGCTTATGCTTATGTCGCTAGTGAGGACCAGGCTTTACAGGAGATGTATGTTTCGAAATTTGAATTAATTGCATGCGAAAATGTGTAGATATACAATACGATAATATTTGTAGTATATGTATATATAACTGATAGTAAGATCATATCTATAATTGTATATTTATATATATAACTAACAGTAATACAGAGCTAATCACGTGGTATGTCACGTGCGAGGAGGAGGAATAGAGTTTTAGTTTGGCGCAAGATAATTAATACTGGAAAGAAATGTCGGATGAAGTATGAAATACAAGAGAGAGAATATTGTACTTTTTAAGACTAGAAAATGCCTCAGCTGGAGGTTATTATGGGTTGGTTAGTTGATAAGGATCTGGCACGTGACAGAGAAGGTTCTAGTGAATAGTTTACAAGACTTGCTGGCCAAGTTTCTTTTCTTTATCATGGTTTCTTTTCTTTATCATGGTTTCTTTTCTTTATCAGAAAAAATGCTTGCTTGTATTATATATGTATAATTGTAATATAGTGTATAGATAGTTATTTATTGAGATTTGAGTCGTGGTATTATTGAGTCTCTCTGAACCGCATGAATTCTAATGCACAGCATAGCAGGGAAATGGGAATAAATAAAACAAAAGGAATTTAAGTGAAAGTGTTGCGTTGAACTTCTTTATTATTTAGCTAGAAGAATGGGTTGGCTATGTCGGCGTCGCTACGAGATACGCGCAATGTCTTCGAAGTCACTGTATAACATAAGCCAGAGGCGATGAAAGTACTTGTTGCTGTTTTGGGCGCTCAGCCCTTTTCGGCAAGTCTACACTTCCTTGTCAAGTGACAAAATAAAAATAGACTAGACGTGCCCTTTAAGGTGGAAAAGCGCTACCAAGATTACTCATTGCAAATTTTAAAGAGTTTATTTATCAATGGTACAATAAGTATGGTGAATGTATAAAGCTCTCCGCTCTAGAATACTTTTAAACCTCGTAAATGACTTAATAGAATAATTCTGTTCTGCTAAAGCTAACTAAAGGAACTGGTCACATGATCATTCCGTCATGTTGGAGATCATGTGGTCATGTTGTCATTCAACATGGCGGAAGATTATCATGTGAACTGCTGGTTATAATCTTATTGGTTGAGTGATTCTGCGAAGGTTTCTTGAGCATACTTCAATTGCTTTAGAAAACTAAGGACCTGACCTTCAAATTACAGGAATTAAAAGTAAAAAATACAAAACTTCCTTTATTAAATTTACAATGAAAGTAATTATTGTTCTTGCTTGATTCTTTTAGGACTAGGTTCTCCATATTCATCCTCCTCATTAAAATGGCTTGGTAAAACCTCCCCATCTAACCCTCCCTCCACCTTCACGCATACTAAACCATCCTCTTGATTCGAGCTTTCGTTATTTTCCAGTTCAGATGGTTTTTGTGACGGTGACTTCATGACGTCCGTCATTCGTCTGTCCTTGGCTCGTCGGTTTTGGAACCATATTTGTATCCTGTCTTCCGTCAACTGGGTGGCTCTACTCAGTTTAAGTCTTTCGTCTATGTGTGGGTATTTAGTTGTGTAGTAAGCCTTCTCCAGGATTTCTTGTTGTCGTTTAGTCAAATTGCGCCTTTTTCTCTTTTGGTCGTATTTGTCGCTCGTCACAGTTGATGAGTCATCTTGCTCTCCTGAATCAACAAGATTGGGAAACATGAATAACACCAAACGGGATAGACCTTTCGGACTAACAGGTCAGGTGACCACAACAATGAACTCCAGAAATGGAAAGAGTACACGATCTCGATATTAGTAAGAAGATGAAGTTTCAGCTCGAAATGTTTGACACAGGAGAAGTGACATGAAATATGAAATTGAAAATTGTGATAGGATTTGTATGGGTAAATGTGCTGAACAGCAAGCTTGTGCAGTCCAGTACATTTTTCATACAAACTTTTTAGAAAACATTCAATTTTACATTTCATGCCATTTCTCCTCTGTCAAACGTTTTGAGCTGAAACTTCACATTCTTACTAATATCGAGATGCTCTTTCCATTTCTGGAGTCTATTTTGACATTAGTGTTTGATTTAGGGTGGATTCCAAAAAATTGTTCGTTACTGACTACGGCAGAAACAACTTGAACAAACAGACACACTATATCCACTCCATTTGCAAAAAGAAGCCAAAATAAAGAAGAAAAACTTAGGCCTATTGTTACCGTTGTCATCGATGTCCTCATAAAATGAGCCTTCTGTCGTTTCTATAGCAACTGGCATCAAAGACACCCTTGGTGGAGTAGCTGATATCGGCGTTGAAGGTAAAGATTCAGGTAGACTACTCTCTGTGTTTCTGTTTGAAAGAGGACTTGCGAAGGACGAGTGTGGGAAGGGAAACCATGGCGGTCGGGCTCCAACTATGTACGGCGAGACTTGAAACGGGAAGGGGGAGTGATGCAACATGGGTAAAGTTGTGACGTCATAGGGAAAAGGTTTGTAAAATGGCCACATCTGTCCATAGCCGAAGGGGTTAAGTATTGGAGGGTGAGAGGTGAAGAAAGAATTTCTTGCTCTCTGCCATCTAATACGCTCATCAAAATGGCGCCTCAATGAAAGAAGAGTGCTGGCAGCTTCTAGGATTTCTATTCGCTCCATATTACCTTCCTCGGCCATGAGTAGTCGTAGCCTGTATATTTGCACAAATTATTTATTATCAACCAAAATAGATTCCTTCAGTTAGGAATATTAAGGCTTTTATATATCGACTGTAGAGGTAAAGTTAAGATAATTCTACAAAAATATTCAATTATCTTAATTAAAAACAATTAAGGCAAAGGAAGTTCGCAAAACACTTAATCAAAGAGGGATTTGGCTCTTGGTTTTTAATTTTTAACGACATGATACAAAAATTACTGAGTACATTACTGAGAAATTGCTGAGTAATTTTTAAAAACAAATAGGAGATAACGCAACCATTTCGATTTCTAAAATTATAGCTCTGATCATCAAAGATTCAATTAGAAAACAATTCAAACTCAAAACAAAGGAAATCTTTCGAATCTTCTAATTCCTTTCGAAGATCTACGAATTCAGAAAAGGACAAAGTCTGTTAACATGCTCGACTTCAAAGTACTTCTCTGTAAAACATGTAAGTGAAGAAGCTTGACAAACTGGAAGCGAAGCTTCCCGAGGACGTGGAAGCAAAATTTAATAAAACATTCTTAATGAATACCATTCAAAACAGTCATGATTATCTGGTCTTAATCTTAAGATGTTCTTGTCAATAATATAGTGGCAGAAAAATGCAATATGACTTAAGGTTTTCGCCCAAAAACTCTCGTTGCCTTTTCAAGGTACAAAGTGACGTGTTCTTCATCGTTTTTTCCAAATTCATAAAACTAATTAGAGAACTCGTAATCAAAGGTTTAAAAACTGAATTCCATGAAAGACGTTTTGGCAGAACCGATGTAAAGATTCCTTATAAAGTAAAACGACGTACTAAGATGGATTTTTAGTTGCTAAAATAAGCTGATCTATTCCAAACTAAGCCATCATCAGTTCTAATATTAATCAAATTGATTCAATTAAAATCGCACGATTTGAATTTTCGAGTTTTAGCGCTTTTCTTGTCCGATGAGTATAAACAAATAGCAAAACGAATCATACCTGGGTGAATTGTCCAGTGGTTTAGCTTTTGAGATTAGTTAGTAGGGAGGTAAGACAGATCTGGCCATGTTTTTTGCCGTCTTCGACTAACGGAGTCCATTTTGATTTCTTTCTCAATCGCTTAGATGGCGAGGTGTTTGCTGCAGATCACTTGATTGACAGCAAACACTGCAATGTGATTGGTAACTGTAACACTTAAATGGCTTTTCCCAAAGTGCATCACTTTCCCTTTCAAATCTTCGGGCGTAGTTAACTTGCTTCAAATCCATCACTTCGTTACTTGCTTTCTTTTTTATCAAAAGAATAGCAAAAACAATAATCTTTCACGACGATCCCCCTCCCAAAATGTTTTGAGAAAAAATTTTCTTCAAATTTCAAAATTGCAATCTAATGAAAACAGTTTATTGGACACTTAACCTTTAATATATTTGATTGTATTTCAATTTAGATTTTAAAGAATATTCGTAATTACTATTAATCATGATATAAAATGTAGTTCAGTTGGAAAACTACAGTAATATTTTCTTAAATCGTTGATATGATATTTGTGATGTGATGAAAAATGGTCCATAGTTTCCATTAACTGAGACCTTTTTAAAACATTTTTGAGCATTATCTGTAAGTTTATTACCATAGATATCTATTATGATTTATTATGAGTAACACTTCAGATAGTTTTGCTTTTTGTAAAAAATTGAAAGATGTGACTTTCAACCTAATTGCTTGCTATAAAAATTATACAAGTTCCATCTCTTTTAATAAGATATTTTGCAAAGAGGCTAACTTTTTAAATGGAAAAAAAGAAAGAAAGAAAGAAAAAGAAAGAAAAAAGCCAAACAAATAGTTATGAGAAAAATTTAAGTCACACTGTACAGTATACTAGTATACTGATATGATTGTAGTAAATACTTTGCATATACTTGATAATATAATTATTATAGTTAAACTGCTCTTAATCTAGAGTCTTTAACACCAACTACTTTACTCCAAATCATATATAGTAAGATTAACACCTGTGGCATTGCAAAGTGGTCTCACTAGCCTTTCCTGCATGCACATCTGTCCACAGCCTGAGAATTCCAATGATGTCAAATGTGGAAGATCCTCTAGCATTGAAACCACTGCTTCCTTGGATATGAGGTGAGCACTTACAATCCTCATGTGCGTCAGACCCTTTAAAAAATTGGCTGACTTCTGGATTCCGTCATTTGAGATCTTTTGGGACCCTATTTCCAGTGATTCCAGGTTGTAGAGGCCAACAGTTCCATCAACCATCCCTTGATTAATCAAGGGGCAGTATGAAGCATCTAGGGTTTTCAGGCATGGAAGGTTGAGGCACAGGAAAACAAACCCCTCATCAATTTTGGTCTTTTGTACTCTCAGATACTGCAGTTTTTTCATATGCTTCCCTATCATTTTTGCCCCTGCATATACAAAATAAAGACTTATTGACATGTTGCTGATGGATTCATACTTAATTTGGTCAAAAAAATCATAACACAAAACCCTACAATGTATATATTAGTTCAGAAATTGTGTGTTAGCCACAAGATTAATGTTTATATCAAATATATTGTGTAAGCTCAACAAATTCTCTTTGTCCCCTTCTCCAAAAATGAAGTATCCAATTTGGGAGGGGGGAGGGGAGTCACAAACACCCTATTATGCACCTATCAGACCCCCCCCCCCAGGCTAGCCAAGGTGCAAGATGGGAGAGTACAGGGGGATTGAATGTAAACATTGCCCCTGGGGTTGGGAAAATGCTCAACTTATTTAATACAAACCTCAACCAGGGGACTTTGAAAATGACTCCCCCACCCTGGGGAAAATCTTCAAGATTGTTTCTGACCTTTTACAATCTCCCTGATCAGCCTGGGGGTTGACCCCTTGGGGAAGCCGCTGAGAGGTGCATTATGCCCAAGAAAGAATCCTGGCTAATTATGTGTACCGATAGATAAATTTTTATGTAATATATACAATATGAGTAGTGATGCTGTATCTGATTTACAAGCTTGAGCCACAGGCAAGAGATTGTAGATCAGATACAGCATTGCCATGCATATTGTATATTGCTTATGATATGTATAGGTTAGCTAGATTGTGTTTGATTAAAATTTTGAACATGCATGTGAATTGGGCTGAGAAAATCAGTTTTAAAGTTTATGCAAATCAGGACAATTCTGAATGAGATATACAAGCTACTCCACGCTTATGATTTTCTGTTTTTGCCTCATTAATTATTCATGAGTACTATAACTAAAAACATAAAACTGCTATTCACAGGAAGCAGGGCTTGACTTAAACAAAAAGATTTTTTTGATTCTTATTTTTTATCATAAATTTTGTTACAAGAAAAGTTATGGATAATGGCAGTGTAGATTCTATAAATTTCTATTTATAGGACTAACCTTGGCTTGTGATTTGGCGACAGCCTGACAACATAAGGCTCTGAAGTTGTGGTAATCCCTCTGCAAGCACAGCAACTCCAGTATCCTGTACTTTTCCACTGAGAAATAGAGTAGTCAAAGACTTCAAATGATTTGCAATGTGAGCCATTCCGGAATCTGTTACACCTGGATTATCGAGTGATGTCAGGGACTCTAAGTTGGCAAGTTGTGGGAGCATGACTTTTAGATCCTTATCGTTAATTCTACAACCAGAAAAATCTAAAGACTTCAGACTCTTCAACTGAGAACAGAGAGAAATAACTCCTTGGCTCTTCTTCTTCATTTTAATTTCAAATGATTCCAGATTTGGAAGGAACTTTGCTATTTGAGTTGCTTCTTTATTGGTTATTTTGTCAAGACCTTTCATTTCCAACTCTTTCAGTTTTGGCAAATTCTGAGCAAGACTGAGAACGTGTGGTTCAGAGATTTCGCCATCTGTCACCTTAAACTTGAGGCTTTCCAGATTCTTCAATTTAGACAACTCTTTGAACATGTCTTCCAAATCTGTGGCATCCTCTTCTTCATCTTCCTTGTAACCACATCCACATGGACACACTTGTAACTGCATTATCCCACTGAAAGATAGATTCTTTAGCTTTTTCAGTTTCTTGGCAACATATGTCACGGTTCTAAATCTGGCAGATTGTCAGCTACAATTACAATCGTGTCTCCGGAGGCGCCAAAATTCCAACTTAAATTCAAGTTCTTAAGATTCTTCAACTTTCGTACTGCCATTTCTAACCCTTTATCAGAAAACCAAGGGCGGAATCCCAACGATAGGCATTGTAGTTTAGAACACGCTTCTGAGATACTCTCAAGACATTCATCATTTAGCTCCTCACAATCCTTCAAGTCAAGATCTTCAAGGCTTTTCAGTTTACATACCAGTTTCTTAAAATCATTGGCGGAAATTTTTAGTGGAATTTCCAAGCTCTTTAGTTTCTTCAACACCTTGGCAAACGATTGATCTGAATACAACTTTTCCAAATCAACTTGAGGGCAGTCAGTGATGTGTAAATGTTCCAATCTTGGCAAAGTAGGCAACTTCGTCTTTAGAAATTCATGGCTTACTTGTCTTGAATCTTTTAATCTTGAGGCGAGTTAAGGAGGGTAGTTCGCTAAAAAGGTAAGATAGCTCTTCATCGGTTGTTCGAGAGCAAGTTAGACGCGTTATCTCGCGTTTCTTGAGGCTGATGATCAAGGATTTCGATGGATTGTAAGGCAGATCAGCAATGGCTTCATTCCAAATAACAGGAGCATAAGCGAGGTTCTTCCAGTAGCGACAAACTTGGGCCACATTTTGCTTGTCTGTGACGCGTAAGAACGAAAAAACACGTACCAGGATGTTTCCCCTTAAGGGACCCTGCTCCAGACTGAGATCGGACTCCATTTTCTCGAGATATATAGCAAAAAGAGAGAAAAAACTTCGAGCACAATCGCAGTACTCACGATCACCGCGGAATGTTTGTTTATATAATTTGGCGGGAAAAAATAGCCTCGTGACCTCGCAACAGGTAGCCCAACGGGGCGCATCTAAAATTGTAAAGAGATATATGTCCAGCCAAATCGTATTTTCTTATGTTCAACTATGATTTTATCAGATCGCATACGCTTTTCAATTTTTTTAATGGTAATGGTAATTAATGGTATTTAATGGTAATTTAATGGTAATTTGTTTTAATGGTTTGCAAGCCAACTCGTGTCACAAGACATATGCATTTTATTACTTTATAGAGCTTTTAAGTTGTGACGTATTTCCGGGTACAATTTTTTAGAAAATGCGCTAAAATAAATAAAACCAAAACGCTTATCCACAATTCCTCTTCCACCTGTAATAAACAGACCTATTCACACCAATTCCTCTATGGCATTCAAATTTTCCAAGGTTACTGATTTTTAAGAGTTCTTTCAGATGGTATAAGTTATTTTATGGGAGAAGATCCATATTTACCAACATCAGAAATCTGCTATTATGAAAGAGGTCTATACGCAGACTCAGTATTGCATTTATCACCGAGGTGTGAGAAACAACAAGAACTGCTAATGAGCAGTACACTACTGAGTCTGCGTATGTTGCTTATACTTATGCTTATGTCGCTAGTGAGGACCAGGCTTGAGTAATAAATTATTATTAAATTGTAGTAACGGTTCATTAGCATCTTATTTGCATGCACCCGCAATAACAGCTATGGTTAAAAGACATTTTATATCTAAGCTCCTTAAAATAAAAAACCCTTCTTATATTTTTTGAAAGGTATCAAAAATCTTGTATTTCCTTTAGGAAACTATCTTTTTATTTAAATTTTGGATGCAAAAGTTCAAAAAGTGATCTTGGAGGGATACAGAATTTTTGCAACAACAACATCTTTATTTGGCACTCCTTGAATTGTTATATACAAGAAAATATAAATTATGATCATGTATAAGTAG
>JAAAQI020077227.1:0-16984 GCA_011800005.2 Stichodactyla mertensii | reverse complement strand
TCATTGTAAAGCGCAATAGATCATATGTATGTTTTTTGCGCTATATAAATATATTAAATTATTATTATTATTATTAATTATTATTATTATTATTATAAAGAAAGCCATTAAATTGCCTTTAACCTTTCCGACAATATTCTCAGCATTGATTCTACATGGGGTCAGCTGTTGAATCTCCAATAAAAATTTCATAGTTTGAGTGCCGCGTCTTAAAGATATAAAGGTTTTTCCATGCCATATGCTACAATTTTTCGCCGCACGCGTGCAGAATGTAAAAATTTTGTTACTTATTCTTATTTCTTAATTAATTTCCATTTTTTTCTCGACTGAACAGCTCGAGAGTCACTTACCAGGAAATCCAAGATTCACAACGAAACGTCAACTCATTCATCGTCTGCAGAAAAGGTGAACGCTTACTACAGTCTCTCTTTATTATCTATTTTAGGAACGATTCGCAGACGTCGTTGATCTTATTTTCAAGTCTATTTCGTCTGCTATTGCTGTTTATCTCAGATCAGTGTTGTTCCCAGAGTCTGCGTTACTCCGCTGCTGAGCACGAGAAACGCAGACTCTTGCAAAGATCGATCTAAGTTGATAATGTTGGTCATTTTCTCATTTTCTTTGAAAGAAAGTTTCCTTGCACTCTGACCGTCCTGTTATGTGTTATTCGACTGTTACTACAATCTTTCTCGCAATTTTTTAATTCCCCAAGTCAGCCCATTACTTTAGTATTCTCAGGGTGTGAAGAACACTGCATTGGTTATTATTATTGTTGATACATAAGAAAAAGTACACACCTTGTAGTGTTTCTGATATTTAACTAGAGGGAGACTGGTATCAAATAACATGAAATTAAGGACAGTTGTCTTTTAAAAAACAGTGTGCACGCAGTGCCCACACAAGCTTCACAGGCTGCTAAAATAGTTCTGTACTTGTAGGTACTTTAACTTGATATTGTTTGTTCCAGATGGGGACCTTCAGAGATCAAGTTGGCTTGCATAGAGAAACACATACAGCAGCAGCAAAGCTCTTTCCGCTTTACTCAGATGCCTGTGGTAAGTGACGCAGCCATTAGAAATTCTCCTCGAAAAGATGAAAGCGATACGAACAGAATCGGGACGCACCTTACTGGTGCTGTACGTGTCATTGCAAGCATATGGGAAGCTTCCACCCTGTGTTCATTGCGGCATTGCACAGCAGTTTTTGCGCACATTGTGCCACGCAACAGTGTGTCTAGCTTCGTAACTGTACGTTCGGCACAGCAAACAGAATCAAGTAGAATCAAGCTCAATTTCTGCGTCACTGTTGACAATAGCATACCGTACTTTGTTAATGCGCTCATTTCTGTAGTATTTATGGCATCTTCTAAAACTTCTATAACTCGAAGAATTGCACAACACGGTTGCATTATGTGGATTTAGTGATGGCACTTGCACAGAGTGGCTCTTCATCCACTGAATCATACAACTGGAATTTAAAAAGTTGATTTTTGCGGAGAGAGAAAATCCTGAAAACCTTGAGAAAAAGAAAACCTCGAAGCACAAGAGAGAACCAGCAAACAACTCTACTCACATGTGATAGCGAGTACGAGTATCGAACCTATGTAGTATCTAAAAAGCAACGCACCCGTAATGCATCCTGTGGCTTGCGCATTTCTTCTCTTTCCGGAATCTCTTATCATTTTAATCAATCTAAATATTTGATCACTATATTTTTTTATAATCGTTAGGTTGGCGGCTGTGATTTGGACTTGCCGGAAGTTTCAAGGGTTGTGAATGAGCTAGGTGGAATGCAGAAGGTAAGACAGGCAGGCCAGCTCAACAATTTAAAACTGACTGGGTTTGAAAATTGGGTATATCTATGTTGGGCGTTTTGGGAAGCCGACTCATCCACCGCTCTCCTCATGCCACTAAAGCAGCTTTCTTGCCTTGTTATTTATAGGTTATCGACACCAAGAAATGGAATAAAGTTGCAGATCTTCTACGAATACCAAAATCAGTAAGTCAAGAAGATCTAATCGAACTTACCCTTTGAAAAAGATTTTGTTTTACTCTGGAAAACATACAGTACAGACTTGCTATAACGTGACGTGACGTGACGTGACGTGACGGGCCTTTGACCGTGACGCTGCTTTGTCACGTTATTCTAATTGTAAAGTAATCGCGCGCACTGTGATTATTTTCAACGGAAGTCCTCATTTCCGTACCGTGACCGTGCCAGGGTATTTTTATAGCAAATAAAGACGTATTGGATTTTCCTTGCAGACTCAAGATCGCATTGGGAAATTACAAGATGCCTATTGCAAGTATCTACTATCGTTTGATCTTCTACCCGAGGTACGGTAAACTGATAATGATCATTATATCGACGCGGTTACATCGTGAAACCAGGCAATCTGGTTCCCAGAGCCGCTATTTCTTACTGCGCAGGCTCGATTCTGGAAAACTCCAAACCGGAAGACCCAGAATCTGGGTATTCATGCGCAGTAGGGCTTAGATGAAAACAATATGGCTTGAACGTCTAACTACGAATGGCAAATGTTACCATTACGATAGACCGTGAGAATAATTGCATCTGATTGGCTGAAATGATTCGTTTGAACTGAGACAATGTAGTAATGATACGAAGTTAGCCAATCACATGCGATCGTTCTCATTCTCATGGTCTATCTTGGCGGTTAGGAGTTTTGTTTGTTTTTAATGAGTGTAGTTTTAATCCCGATTTCTTTCTAATAGCCAATCATATAGCAGGAGATATTAAAGAGCTCAAATATTTGATCGAGCATGCGAAGTAAGAAAGAGCTGTTCTGGGCGCGAGATTGGAAACCAGGTTAAGACGTATAACTGTTCATGGTTTGAATTAATGTCGTTTGCAGTCAGAAAAGGAAGCGTTAGAAAAAGACGTAAGACAAGAAATGCAACAAACAGGTAAAACAGCATTAGATGATCAATGTACAACCGTTAAAACACAATCGTATTGGTGTTCTGTGCTGTATAGACCCCTTGTAGCAATTCCCAGTGCAGTTCAATTTGGAGGACAAAACAATGGAATATTTTTACAGAAGAATAGTCTTCATTCCCAGAAGAGTGAACTTCTAATGTTCTTAGTGAACTGCTTTGGGAATTGCAAGCTGCAAGCGGTCTATAGTTTGAACCATGTTATTTGAAGACGAGTGACATAAAGAAACTACGACTGTACTATACAGTGTCAACATCTGAGCAGATATTCGGAATCCGCACGAAACTGCTGGCAAAATGCAAGTTGATTTATCAATTTACTTGTAAATAATAATCTTTGGAGCCTTGTTTGCTTCTAATTTTTTGTAGATTGTAAAGAAGATTGTAAAGCGGATTCCAATAAGTGTTATCTGAAGGTAAGTTAAACCATTTGATACAAGGAAACTAGCGAGTAAACTAGTATAGGCTGCGTCGGTGTGTAATGAATACAATAACCAATAAAAGAAAATCTGTAACACCGTGAAAAAAGGAGATAATTTTACTGACGTTTCGAGCTTTCGCCCTTCGTCGGAGTAAAAACATGCAAGGTATTATTGACAATGTCTGGGAACCAAAATTGTGCCGTTTTGTGTAAATCCCATAATGCACTTCGCATCAAAGCTACGTCATACGAGAGACCCAAATAAACATTAATGCAAGAGCATCTTTATTTCATTGATCTGATATTCGTGAGTGACCGTGTCATTGAATCTTAGGGTCGTAGTTTTTCTATGGGTTGTTTTCAACGAACTGCACGCAGTTTTCAAGATCGTTTCTTCAAGTCCGAACCGTCAGTCAATGATGTTGAAGTAAGTAAATGTAAAAAAGAGTTGTTTTCGTATGGGTGGGAGACGTACGGCACGTACACGGTGTGGTATGCAGTAACATCAGCTTCCCATTGTTATGAATCATCCAATCACAACGCGTTGTTACGGTTACAGTTAAGTACAATTTATTGTATCGCTTCCCACTCATACAAAATACGCTCGATGACTTGTTATTGCTTCATTACATGACACGATTGTTTTTATTTCCAATAATTAATGTAAAATTGTAACAATTACATTCAGGCGGCCGAACTGAACTGTTTTAATTTTAAGTTTTTAGTCAATCGACTCTTAAACGTACAATAAAAACGCGAAATTAAAAATTCGTAAAATTGAAGAGCCATAACACACCAATTTTATGTGATAAAGTACTTTACTTTGGGGGGGAACACTTTACTTTTTTGTAAGTCTCATTACCTGCCTATCTTTCTAAAGAGTAAAATTTTAAAACTTCTAAAAACTTCCCTTAAATTATATAACTGTATATACCACGCAGGCTGTCTTATGTGCGATCTACCTACCAGGATGTACTGGAAAAATCGTGCGCGCTCCAGATCATGGAATTATTTTGGAATTTCGACTTCCAACATATTTTCATACCAGGGAAGTTGAGAAATCCTAGAAATATCATGGAAGTCATCACTTTTTTGCAGAGAGAATACTGGAAGATACTGCAGTCACGTGAGAAGTACGTAGCGGTGCATCACGTAAAGTTGGACACAAGAAAACACGGATCGTGTTTCCCGACCAATAAAACGGACCCTTACACCAAGTGAGTTGCTACCACAGGGAACCCAAAAATGGTAACACAGCTTATTTCTTACCAATACTTGCTGCACAAGCACGTGTCAGCGGCCTTGTTACGTAGATGGCAGAGTTTCAGCTGTTCAAATAAAATATCTCACTCGCAATGCATGATGGGATAATCCTGGATCCTCCTCCGTGCTTGTTTATTCGCCTTTCCGAAATACAAAGAAAGACTGGACACGAACTCTATGTCGTTCCCAAAATCAATCCCAGAATCCAATGCAAGGTGGCGGCACTTTTTGATCTTGTTCCCAAATTCAGCCCCACAATTCTATGCGGCAAGAGTCCCCGGTTAAATTTCAGAAAGGCAAATTGTTCCTGCCATCCAACATGGCCGCCATCAAATAATCACGTGATCGTGATTCCTCGCATCAAAACAGATCCTTGCATCACTAGATTATTACCACAGGGATCCCAGTCATAATTATATTTAATGGTTTGGGTTTTGTAGGTCTGGTTGGAACCTGAATGTTCTTCCGCATCTCAAAGGATCGTCAATAAGGCACGCAGGAAACGTAGAAGGTAAGTCATATTGACACATCACCCCCATTAGGTCACCATTACCCCTTATATGTCACTGTGACGTCACTCAGTAAAGACAATTGCGTGACTCTAAGTTACTACTACATTACTCAACTGTCGTGTAGTCAGTTGCGTGACTCTACTAAATACTGTCACATTACTTCGCTGTATTGTAGTCAGTTGCGTGACTCTACAGAGGACACTACTACATCAATTTGCACTTCACTCGTGAAGTCACTAAGTGAAGTGATTACAAAATTGCTTTTCACTTTAACGCTAAAAAAGGTTAAGGTAGTTTATTTTACTTCAATAGCGCGGGGAGTGCTTTCCTAATTCTCCCGAGCCAGGGGTTCGTGCATAAAACGTTCGAAGGGTACGCCCTTTACTTCCTCTCTCTATCAGTGCTAACTAATTTTTTCGCTTATTTTATCATTAGATTTAACAATTCCATGGTTGAATATCGACATGTTGTTTTCCACCAAGCGATGGACTACCACCCCTCTACAGACGTATCTCATAGACTATCTACATTCATCCATCGACAAAGTCTGGTGAGTAACTTGATTAATTGAACATTTGATTCAAGCAAGGTAAAAGGACGTGTTCATGATTAGGTCATTTATCACCACTACCAGAATGCTTTGTCAAAATGCTTTGTTATTTAGACTTTTCTAATCTCTGGGGGATAAAAAGACAATAGACCTTTCGCGAATTCGCTTGGATGATCTCGAAACAGTGGTTCCAAGTCGACGTTGACCTTGAGAAATAAAAGAATCAAGTTCAGTCTCGACTTGGAACCACTGTTTCGTGATCATCCAAGCGAATTTGGGAAAGGTCTATCGGTCACATTTGCTTGACAATAGAAGTCACTCAAAGCATTCTTTCTTGTCCTGGTAGTAAATTACGCCATCTTGCAAACGTCCTATACTAACTGGTACAAATAACAGACGTTTTCCTTGAGGTTGTATGAGCATCCATTCTTGACTCTTGACGAGCAACAAAAGTGGAAAGGACAATAATATTGTGCAACAAATACCCCACTTCCAAGTTCTCGAAAATGATACAAGAAGGCGAGGCTTCCTGCGAAATCACACTTGGTGGCGTGAAACGACTGACTTGTTCTATTGTGACTCTTTTCTCTATAACTTGTTCGCAGTTCACTCGTAAAAATAAACTTTTAAGCAACAGAAAAAGTCAAAGAAATGTCAGTCGTTTCATGCCATCAAGTGTGATTTAGCGTAAAGCCGAGGCTTCATGCATTTTTTCGAGAACTCGGATTGGAAGTGGGCTATTATAACTGTAAACATGAGAATAATCTTTGCAAAGCCTCTATGCCAATTCTTGTCCCAAAACATATAGTCTGGTTTGCTCGTCAAGGTTTTTGTATTTAGATAAATGCGCAATATAAAGGAAGAGGTCTACTTCGAAGGCAATTGTAATTCCTTGCCATCCAGTTGTTTCCGACACTTTTTTGTGAACGTATTATTTTTCAACCCCAGGTACGGTGTCCCTGAATCCGACATAGAAAAGTTTCCTTACACCAAGAAAGACCGAACAAACGATATTGAGGATGGAGAAGAGATGGTGAGTACAGGGACGACATAGTTCCTCCTCTTCACAGCTAGTGTTTGCCTGGCGTTCAGCTGTTCATAGATCCATTCAGACAATAGCTCTCATAGATCTCCCCAAAGGAACATGGCAGGTCCGACCAAAGTCAATAGAGGGGAATGGTTATGTAACTTGGCAAACGTCAAAGTTACTGAAGCAAACGTGGATGTTGAGTATGGTTTTGACCGTGCGCAATCTTTTGTTTTACCTTCATGATTGTCTGCATATATATGTAGCCGATTCAATTAACGTTGTCGCTGAACAAGCCAAAGGCCTAAAGCTTTGAAAGTGGAATTATGAATTTTTTTCACCGTGACATTATTAGAATAAAAAACTCGCTGTATGCTTGCAAATTCTACAACTGTTCCTGAATTCTTAGATAGCCTACAGCAAAGTATGTTGGTAAACAAAGGATGAAATGAAAGCTTTTAGGCTTTTTTCAGCGACAGCGTTAATTGAATTAGCTATATGTAGGGATGCTTTTGTTTTGTGCACGGTCACGGTTGAAAAAGTGAACAAAAAAGTAGAACAATGGGTTCATAGCCATCTCATTCTATTAACTTTGGCCCGACAAACAACGTCATAAACCTCTTGATTTCAATGAGATTTTTAGCTTTTATTGCCGATTCTTCGAATGTATTCCTATGTTGCATAGCATCCATCCAAACCATATAATTTTTTTAGCAATCATCGTTTCTTTTGGTGCCGTAACCTGATAAAATGTTTTGGCTTGTCAGACGTAGCAACAGTAACTATATGGAGCAGTGGAACTATGAGTTACGACAGTGGCAAAACTAAACCACTTTCATAAGATGTTGTTCCCTGTTTTCAGGTGTCACCTAACATGACTCGAGAATCAGGTGTTAATGTAACAAGATTAGTCCAGAAACAAGGCCAGTTTGTGATTATCGCTCCTGAGGTATTTGTTGCTTTTGATTTTTGTCGGGCTGCCTGTGTTTTCTGTCACGTCATTTTGTTCCTTATCAGTAGCGGAAACATTGCTTTAATTGGTAATAATATTATTTTTGTCGCTGTCTAATAATCTTTTTATTTTCAGGTGTTTCACTGCAATATTAGTTGTGGTTACTCAGTTTCTGAGACTGTAGCCTTCGCTTTTCCTGACTGGATCTTAAAAGCATCTTTACTAAATACGGTACGTTAAACGTCGTGCACAGTTCCCCTCGACGTCCTTAAGACGCTAGACCTGGTACCGAACATCTTCACCATTCCCTACCATGTTACGGTCGTTAGAATTGGAAGGGGACTTGGATCCGAACTTATTTCCTTGTCTCCCTCGACATCTTTTGCCTGTTAGACTTGGAATCGAACGTCTATTTAGTCCCCCTCCATATGTTAGGGATTCAAGACCTCTTTTAAGTCTAACGACCGTAGTTCCCTCTATATTGAATGCTGTCATGTAGACTTGAAAGGGATTTTGAAAGATCCTTTACGAAAGTGTTACAAATAGCTTCATTTACTTTGCTGCTCAGGTACGTTGAGGTATTAAAAATAAACTTTGGTTTTTAGGAACTTTTCACTGAATGGCCTGAGTTTTCCTACGAGAAAGTATTGCTTAAACTCGCCGACGAAGTAAGCATTCCACGAGAATATTTCAAGTAATGAATTTAGGGTGGTTTCGCGAAGTATAAACCCCGATATACCATGGTTTGCGTCATCTCGTCCTCAAAATTGTTTATTTAGCGAACCATGCAAAAATGTTTTTAAGCGTGCTTGGTGTTTAAGCAATCATGCAAGTACAGTGATACAGGCCTTTTCTGAGATAGACAAACAGGGTGCATTGTGGTCTAGCTTCGGTACAAACAACACCAAACAACACAAATAAGGCATGATAAACAATAGATGTTTGTACACAAGCTAGACCACAAAGGCCTATGCGCTTTAATTTACCACTTGTAATCAACCATTTCAGTGTAAATTTAAACCTTACCATAAAACGTGCCGGAAGTAGTTACCTCAGTACCGCCTCTAGCGTACGAAAAACAACTAATGTTCAGAATTCCATTATAAATACCATGCGCATGCGCAGCTGTGTTGGAAATGACTGCTGATCAGCTAAAACTATGTTTAATCCCCGGTCAATCTCGTTATATTTTCCAGGTGACACACACAGACAAGGAGATATTAGAATGTCTTCATCGAGAGTTGAAGCGAGTAAGGTATGTTCACAAGGTGCTTTTATGCGTTCTTTAACGAAAAAATTTTAAATGAAATAAATGTAATATTTTGTTAATAGACTGGCTACGGGGTGGAGTGGGATGGAGTGTGAATGAGGTTGAGGGGTGGGGATGATGGTGAAGTGGATGATCGGAGAAGACGTTACCTATTCCTTGTTGTGTTCTTGGTTAACAGAGACCGAGAGATATCAACGAGAAAAGAACTTAAAGGATTGGGAGTGATGGAGGGCTCATGTACCAGTACGACGTCTAAAGGTAAATAGAAGACAGACCTCATGTTAGACTGGATTCCCATAAGTGTACCGTTACTCATTAGCTTCCGAATTGAAGCCGTCAATGGACCTAATCCACTTAGGCATAATTTGTTTTCCCATTTCAGACCACGTGTCATTCCCTTGGGTATTGTTTCTTTGTTTCTCAGTAGTGCTTGTGAAGATATGTTAGTATGGATGAGCGTCATACAAAGAATCTTATTCCCAAGAGGATGACACGTGGTCTGAAATGGGAAAACATTACGCCCAAGTGGATTTGGTCTATTTCTAATTTTATCGGACCTTGAATCAGGAGACGGCTAAATCACAGATCAAATTGGAATTTAATTGGATAGTTTATACGAAAACAGTGAAGCCATTTCATTGTTACGGCGGCATACCGTACCGTGTACGTGATGTTAATAGCCCACATCTGAGTTCTCGAAAAAGATACATGAAGGCGAGGTTTGGTGCGAAATCACTGAATTTCTGAGTGAGCCGCGAACAAATCAGAGAGAAAAGAGTGACAACAGAACAAGACCAAGCGTGATTTAGCACAAAGACTCGCCTTCATGCATCGTTTTTGAGAATGCGAGTTATTTAATAGCGTGCGTTTTTTCCTTACCCATACTAAAAACCACTTATCTTCAGGAGTACAATCCATCAAAACAAAGTCTGGCAGTATTCAGGTCCACTCAACATCAATGTACTGTGGGCAGTGCAGCCAACTGTGTCATCTCTCTGCTGTAAGTTAATTCATGTTTACCCAACAGTGCATTAACAGTGAATATTTTGAGTCTGGCTGGCTTCTTGTGGGCGGGCTGGTTTAGTTACAAGCAAAATCGAGCAAGGTTTCGCGCAACATCGTTGCAACGAACAGAGCAAATGTTGTTCGTATTTTCAGTTGGACTTGACTACCCAGGCTTCTCTCGTCCGAATACCAACGGTGTATCCGCTCATAGATATGACGAGAAAAATGACCGTCAAGTTAGAAAGGAATAATGCACTGAATTTTGATTATTTTGTCTCAGGTTCTCAGTGAAGAGGATTCAGAACTGTTGTGTTTAAGCGACGCTGTTGATTACATCCGAGAAGAAAACTCTTCCGAATCGTTATCGATTATCACGAATTGTCCAGTGGTAGGTCATGGTTGTTGTTACCTCTAAGTGATCTAGAAATACTCCAGTTTCGAATTCTCTGTTATGCAGGGTTTAGCCTCGTTATTGTGTAGAATATTCACGTGTTTCAGTGAAGATTTCAAAGTGTTTGTATTGTTGTAGTTGTTTATCCTTCGTTTTATCGTTGGTATTTATGAATATTTTGACATTGAAATGAGGCTAACCCTGCAAAAAGGAGTCTCTAATCTAGACGTACCTGAGTGGTATTCGAAAAAGGTCTATTAGCTTCAAAGCCGCTAACTCCTCTTTCAGGGAAAAAACACATGCCCATGATAGAATGAAACCTTAAAACGTCTTTCTTTATTGCGTTTGTTTTGTAGTCGCAGATAGACGAGGTCATCGAATCTGTCCTGAAGAAATTAAACCAAAAAGTTAAGAAATAACAACTGAGGCCCGAATCTCACTAGTGCGATGATTATAATACATGTTCACGCATGCGCTAACCTTGGTGCACTCTGACCAGTTATCTTGTTAGAAGAATATAAGGAAGAGCGAGTGAGAACAGGAGATAAGAAAAAGCTAGGTAGATATATAGATATATGACATATAAAGCTATAGTTTATTTAAAAAGCCGTCTTATTGATAAATGCTGTTGAAGAAATGCGCTATATGAGGTTAATTGAAGCAGTTAGGGGGTGATAATAGCAGAAAAATTAATTTAAAAAAGAATTTTGCTGATATATTTTTTTTGGAGTTGCCTTTAGATTTATGCTATTGGATTGTGACAGGCAAACATGTTATAGGGTGCAAGGTTCTCAGGTATTTAGAGAAACGTCTTGAAGATAGTGAGGTGATGCGATGTACTGTTGAGTTGACGGGCAACCACGTGATAGCGTCTGTACTCATATAAATTTGATTCTAATGCCATTAATTGAAGGGAAACGATCTAAGGAGAGTTAAATTAATATTCACTTGTCCAAATGCGGACTGTTATTGAGTTGACGGGCAGCCTCGTGATAGCGTCTATGCTCCTATAAACTTGATTCTAATGCAATTAATTGAAGCGAAACGATCGTAAAGAAAGTTAACTGAGTATTCCGTTAAGCATTCCGTTAAGAGTTGTTATGGTTGAAAGGCAGTGTTGAACTCAAAAGTGCTTATGTTATGAAATACTGTGGACATTGCATTAATAGGACACCTTGGTTTTCATTGTGCAGCCTTTTGCGCTCCCTTAATTTTTATTTAAAGACATGCGTGAGGCGTCCTCGTCTTAGTCGTTGTTGTTTGCGCGCAGGAAAGAGAGCATCCCTTCCACCAACATTTTATGGTGGTTCCCTGAAGTTGACTAACTTACTGTTTCTACTACTATTTGAATACCAACATGATTTCCTATCATTCGTGCAGTTCTTTCTACTCGTTTAATCAAAACACCATAATACAAATAGAGTCCTAAAGTGTATAACAGCTGAGATATGACACGTTCATTATATAATTTTCTCAACAGAAATATGATAGTATGATTGCATATTTTTATGGTTTTCAAAACCGAGAAGTAATATATCAAAATATACGACGTCACACTTTAGTACTCTATACATTTGCCTATACTGTCTGCTCTTTAGGAGTGAAATAATTATAAACTCAGCGATAGCAGTTCTTGAATTTTATCTGTTTTTTCTAGGCAGCATGCGTGCAGTCGTACCTAGCCCTTGGGGGGAGGGGGAGGGGAAGGGAGACAAACTCTTCCCGACGGGAGGGGTAAGGGTAATCTTCGCCATGCCTTCGGTATCTTCACGATTAAAAACACTTTTCGTGTTCCTTTTTGATAATTTCGTCAAATATTTTCTCGTCACTTGTATTTGCTTCTTGTTACTGTTTAATGTCAGGCAGTTTAGTAATAATAGTAATAGTACTATTCGATCTCCAGTCTTATCCCAGGGCAATGAACCCTGCTATCAAGATCCTTGCTTGCTAGAAATGTTGAAATTCAGCTTCACAATCCATTTACTGATTCAGATTTAACCATGCAATGCGTACATTCGCAACAGATGGAAAAATAAAGCAGTTTAAAATTTGGTCGACTGGAACTTTCAGTTTTTGGGCTCACAACTAATCCTCCCTTCACCCCAACAATTGTTATTGTTCAGTGTGTTTGTTGTTACTTTTATTGGTAAACGAATCTATTTCAATGCATTTGGCCCTGCGTCCACGCTAAAACAGTCCGAAATTCGCAACCCATTTACTGATTCAGATTTAACATGCAATGCATCATTCCCAATTCGTCAATTTACAATGTTTATTTTGTCCATAATGCTGACAAGCTACAGACAATCTGTTCTGATCAAAGAAATTAAATTCACCGTCGATTTCAAATAGCTTGGTTTATTCAAAGCGAGCTGCCATACTAGTCCGTAGAACACCATCGATCACCGAACCGTGCCTGATTAAACATCCTTCAAACGTGAAGACAAATACGCTATCTTGTTGACTTGTTGACCCAAATTCGTGGGATATCCGTGGAGATAATTAGTATGTTGTTAATATGTACATGAAGAACTTCGTGTAGGGACCTATATTTATTTAACGGGAGGGGGAGGGAGAGGGCTAACTGGAATGGTGGCAAAACCCCTTGTCACGTGAAATAGAAATATGACCCTCCCTGAGACAATGGGTAAAATACCACGGACTTTTCCCCAAGACAAGTTGAAAAGACTTGCATAAATAAGAATCTAACCCTCCCCTCAAACTAGTGGCCCCTGCGAAACAAAGATAACTCCCTTATTAAATTCGAGTTAGACAGCCAAATTAAAAAAAAAAAAAAAAACGTGGAAAATAATAGTTCAAAACCCAGTTGATTTTTCATAAGTCTTCTATTTAAGGAAGGCGTGGGGCTCGAAATCGGAGGTAAAATGACTGAAAAACCCTAAGACTGAAAAACCACAAAAAATAGCAGAATGTGAAGAAGAACGTGTTGGAGACAAAGCTCTTACTTAAAGCCTAATTGTTCGACAATGTCATTGTTAACTTCGGTATTCATTCTTTCTTTTTCTTATTAATGCTGGACTGAGGACAGATTAATAGAAAACTGCATCCATATCTTCGACAAGAAATTCGAATTCTCTTTTCATTTTCAAAGGATTACAGAAGCCTTTCGTGATACTAATTCATGTTTCAACGAGTAAATCAGATAAAATGCCACTAAAATTGAACTAAAAACGTTGACCAAGAACGTTGACGACGACGTTGTTTTACTGAAGGTCACGATTGCCAAGCTATATTTAACTCGGCTAGCAAATTGATGAGGCATGACATAGATAGACTCCCCTAGTAATTTTCCCTTGGCGTATTTCAACTTCATGATCCAATTTTTGATTTAAACGAAATAGAAAATGTTCTGTTAGAGTGATTTCTCAAAAAAAAAGTTTATTTTAGGGTATTTCCTATTGCAGAAATTTTTATTTTTTCATTTTAATTTACGTATGAGTGACAAGGAGATAAAACACTTCTTGAGGTTAACAAGTAGTCTTTGATCAATGGTTATCAAGTATAGATTTTGAAGTGGGAAGTACTCACAGACCATACGATAACAATAGCTGTTATTATGAATGCATGCAGATGAGATGCAAATGAGTCATTATGCATTGTATTGACCATATAGCCTCACTTGAATGATTCTTAAAACAAAGCATCATTGCGGGTTTAGCTGTAATAACAGCTATTATTGAAGAACTCTAATCACTATGGCAACGATGTAACACAAACAAACTACCGAAATAGCGTGGCGAAAGCTTGTTGCATGGTTTTGGTCATTTAGCCCTCTTTCACATTTACAAATTTACAATAAATCAAAAAGTAAATTTAGTTTAGTTTAGTTTAATTTAATTTTTTTTTTTTAATTACAAGCACAAAAGAATGTCTTCTAATGTTGTCGTCTTCCACTCGGATACGGCCTAAAACTTTTCCTTTTTTTCCCCAAAACGTTTCCCTCTCATCAATCACTCCTGTTTGGATCAAACTAAAAAAAACCCGCTATTTTCGTAGAAAGAATTACCAGAAGTTCAGGTTCACTACATCTTCTACAACAGCCATAAGAGGAGCAATCTTACACCCACCTAATGGGATGATGTAAACATACTCTGAAATTAGTCGGCGTTGATTGACGAGAAAGTGAGGCTTTTTGGTTCTCTTAGTGCAAAGTAAAATTAGTCTTACATAATGCACCTACGAATGTTTAGTCCCAGGGGGGGAGGGAGGGGGCAGAACAAAGGAGAAATTAACATTTTTGGGGATGGCAGAGTCAATGTCTCAACCCCCAGGACTCTAACAAATGGCAAATTTCCCCTCCTTCCAGGCTCTCTTGTTCTGTCAAGTGTCAAATTCCCCCCCTCTGGGGGAGAATGTATTTGTCAAATGCCCGACCCAAGGAGCAAGATCCTGTCTATTTCCCCTGGGTTGCCCATAAATTACATCTGCAAATGGTCAGACCTTCAAGTCTTCTCGGATAAGGGTGTTAAACCGTAAGCCCTGTCTCTCATCCCTTCCTTAACCTGTGTAGGGGGATATTAAAGAACCTGTTGAACTATTCGCATAAGAGTAGGGGATTGTCTCCCGGTTCAACAGCCTAAGTACCCCAATCGGAGGCATAGCACACTAATGTACTAATTACCTATTTATGATTGTAAGCTGCGCCGGCTGCCAATAACGCCTTAAAATACAGCCCATGAAGTCCTCCAGTGACTAATGATTGTAAAGTGCATTGATACTTGCGTGAATACCCCACTATTATTATTATTATTAAGATTTATAACACTTGACGGTTGACAGTTAATCCCATTAAGACTCTCGGTATAGCAAACGTGTTTATTTTTTTGCAACAAAAGGGAATTTTCTGTTTTCTTTTAATAAATTTTTCTCTTGAAAATTTATAATAGGACTTATCATTTCATTCAACATGTCCATTCAGAAAAAAAGCATTTGATTTTCTATTCTAAAAGCAGGAAGTCCAGGAAATGCCACTTCAATTTTTGTTTTGTCTTTTTTCTCGCACCTGCCCAAATCAAAAAAAGCAAAATTGCATGAAGAATTGTGTTGAATGATTACAACTGAGTTGTGCTGAGTTTCCACAGTCCGTCAAACAGTCTATAGGACCGACAGTCATACCCTGATGAAAGATTCAGTAGACTGTGCTGTCTTCAGTAGCCAAGCCCCTCAAAATTATGTCGAACAACAGTCTTTCCATCACAGGAGCACTCAATATCTCTGCTGCTAACTTTATAGCGAACTTAACGGTTAACTTTACGGCGACAAATGAACCAGAACTGGAAGAGAATGAAAAGATTCTCTCTTTCGCTTCCTTCATTTGCTTTTCTCTTTTCAATTCTCTTTTTGCTGTTGTTGGAACTTTTGGAAACGTTGTGGTTTTGGTGATGTTTCTCAAGAACTCTGGTCTGCAAACCATGTCAGATTTATTCATTGGTAGTTTAGCAGCTGCAGACCTTGTAGTGTCCGCCATACGACAGCCAATGTTTGGTTATCATGTTTATCATGCTGACAAACCAAACCATTTGTTTGATTCCATTATGAAAGGGATCGGGTATCTGTCACTTCTTGCTTCAGTGTCAAGTGTATTTATCGTGACGGTTGATCGATTCGTTGCAATACAGTATCCTTTCCTACACGTACGAATCGCAACGAGGAAGAGAGCCCTAAGAGTGATTGCTGTACTCTGGGCATTTTGTTTCGCTATTTCTATCACCAACCACTTCATCAAAGGATCCATGAAACATTTCTTGGTGTGGAGTTACGTGTCACTACTACTGTTAATGACTATCATCATGTATTTGTATCTCTTCATTGAGGCAAGTAGACAACAAAATAAGATCATCAAATGCACGCCAGGAGGGATAACCACTCAGGGGAACATCTCCCAAGAAAACAGAGGAATTCCAATCCAGACTCGTCAGAAACGCGAGCGCAAAGCTGCCAAGACTATCGCAATAGTGATGGGTGTTTTCCTGGCCTTCTGGTGTCCATTCCTGGGATTCACTATCTCAAACGCTAGCATCGCCAACACGCCTGAGTTCATGAAAGTGTTTTACTGGGTAAAGGCGGTATCTCTCTGGAATAGCGCCATCAATCCGTACATCTATTGCGCCAGGAACAGCAGGTACAAATCGGCATTTGCAAGACTTTTTAGGTTGAAAAACAGAGTTGAATTAAGACCAAGCCAGCAAGCTTTATCCAAAAGATCACAACCACAGGGAGCCTAAGCTTAAATTTTGTGACTGTCTCAAAAAATATGAAGAAATAGACCTTTCTCAAGCGGCAGCCATTTTTATTCCCATGAGAATAAAATAGTTAGCTAAGAAAGTCGTACTTTCAACAGTTGCGTAGCATAAAATTTTTGGGGAAAAAAAGATAAGCTATACTCACTGACTTTTCCAGCCCTATTTCGAAATCAGTTACTTAATAAAACATGTAAATAAAGTAATTTTAAAAGGGAATTTTGCCATATGTTGTATAACAATGAATAAATTTGGTAAGGACAAAACATGTTTTAAGGCCGGTACACACGAGGGAGCTTGCTCCTGAAACACGCTCCCGGGTAAGTACCCCAACCAGTACACACGAAGGACACGACGAGGGAGCTGAATGATGAAA
>JAAAQI020077116.1:0-16990 GCA_011800005.2 Stichodactyla mertensii | reverse complement strand
TCTTTGGCCCCAAAAGAGCGTGTTTACAAAATATTGAGCTTAAATACGGATAGATATCCTTATAACGAAAGAAATAAAAACGTTTTTCTGCTCTGTCACAAGAAGAAGTTTTTTGACGGCAAGTACATCATTTTCTATTTTCTTAGCCTTTATCTGCCGTCTAGTTTACATTAGTTTTAAGTTCTAGTTTTTATCTGTATCCCACTACTGTTGTTTGAGTATGGCAAAGGCTCGTGTCTTGATTCTTGGTCACTCATTCATTCGTCGTCTTTGCGCCACTATTAGCGAAATTCACGACTTCAATTTGCTCTTTGGTATATCGGAACCCAAAATCATTTGTAAATGGCATGGCGTGGACGGGAGAACAGTGACCAAGGTCTTACGTTACGATTTAGACGTTGTGGCACATGCTGGCCCGGATTTAGCAATTCTTCAACTTGGAACCAATCATTTAGTAAATTCCTCCCCTATCACATGCGCACAGTGGGTTCAGCCATTGAGGAGCTTGTCAATGTGCTCCACTCCGCTTACAATGTTGATATTATTTGCGTTTGCCAGACTCTTCGTCGCTCTGCCACCAACGTACGTCATGTTAACGATAGGGTGGGGTTGCTCACTAAATATTTAAAGACAGTCTTAGATCCAATTCCTTATGCCTTTTCTTGGTTCCATCGAGGTCTCTGGAAAGCTAATACCAATTTATTGTTGGAAGATAGTGTGCATCTAAATAATAGGGGGCAACATAAACTTTATCGTAGTCTGAGGGGCGCGGTGTTGAAATGACTGCGCTTGCTGGATTCCATTTAGTTCTGGCTTTCAGTTCTGTATTTTCAGTTTATTTGGATTGTTGAGGTTTGCTGTGTTGCGTCCTCAGCGCGTATGTCATATTTCATGTATTTTTATTTGTGACTCAGAGCGCCGACATTTCTTATCTTGTCGATTGTTGTCTCTCGTCACTGTTATCTATAAGGGGTGGATTCTATTCATACTGCATAGTAGATGGCAGGTTGCCATCTTTCTTTTACTAAATCCCCCTTGATTGACGCATGTATTATATTGCCCTCAGTGCAGAACGTTTTCCATATGAGTGTACAAACCATTCCGGCCGCACCCCGCGTGCCCAATTGCACTTGGTTTCTGTTCTTGCATATACAATCCTGTTTTTGTTAATTATTACGGAACATGCCTAGGCCTTTCTAAATTTTGTTTATGCCTGAGCGTTGGCTTTTTCGCACCGCGTCTCTCATATATGTTTGTTGAAAATTGAAACTCTTAAACAAGTTTTGTATCATTTAACTAAACTTATTTACACCTTCATTGGCAAAGCTATGTCTTCTCTCAAGCGTTCTTCTCGCACCACCCGTGGCCGATCCAAACGTACTCGTCCATCCGAGTCAAACGCGGCAAAATATATAAAAATCTGGATCACTTTGAATTCCCGTGACTTCGCTAGATTTTGTTGGATTTTCAGAATCTTACTTTTTTAAAAAAGATATATTAATTGTCATTTATGACATTGGACTGCTACAAGTCGGAAAAATAAGATTTTTGTTTTCAAAATAAAACATTCGGCACGTGAATATACAAATTAGCTCGAAATTATAAGAACCATTTGTGAAAAGAACTTGATTCGTAAAACAAGGCCGTAGGCTGAATTCCCAAACGGGGGTAGGGGGTGGTGGTTCGTTTTTCAATAGGGTGGACCATTACTCCATTTCCCGCCAAAATGCGGTACCCAACAGACACGAAATCTGACCGAAATGACAAACTTTAAAAGAGGTTACAACGTCTATAGTCAGTCAAATCGATTTTGTGTATCTTGGGCTCATTTTCAATTTAATTTCATTTTATTTTTCTAAAGAGCCTAAAAAAGAGGTCCACACCGGACCTCAGCAGCACGTAGTGGGAGGGGGGGGGTCGTCCGAACCTCCCGAACCCCCTTCCCTACGGGCCTTTAAAAGGTAGTTAAATCACTTACATTTGGTCTTGTTTTCAGTCGGAAAGCTGGTGTGCATGCCTGCTGATTATTAATGTTCAAGTTTTGAAAATCCAACAAAATTTAGCGGAGTTACGGGAAGTCAAAGCAATCCAGATTCAGTCTATTTATTTTGCCGCGTTTGCCCCAATTCAAATTGGCCGCCGAAAACCGTGAAATGGCGTATTGAGGGGACGTTAGGCCCAGGTCAAACGTCGAACTTCGATTCGATACAAAAGAACCTAATGAGAAGTCTTTTGTTAAAGTCCACCAGATGACGTAACGTGAAAATAAAGAATAGTTCAATAATTAAATAAAAGAATTAACATTAACAATAGATTGGTCCCAATCCCTTGGGTTTCCCACAGTCACGTGGGTAAATTACGTCACCGGCCACCTCATTTTGTATGGTGGTTGTGCAATAGTACACTAATCTTGTTTCAAAGTATTCATCTAGTGCAGTGATAGATTGTTATTACAAAGCACGACAAGGTTTATTACAAATCACGACAGCTTTTTTATTACAAATCACGACGATTATTACAAATCACGACAGGTATTACAAATCACGACGATTATTACAAATCACGACAGTACAGGCATTAAGCTGCAGAGGTATGGGACTGAAAGTATGACTGAGGGAGGGGAATGACTTGGGGAGGGGAATGCTTGGACGCTACTTTTTTAAAATAAATGGTCGGGTTGCGAGAAAATGTTTAAAGGACAGTTCTTTGAACAAACGGACGGAGTCGCTATGGGTTCTCCCCTTGCACCATTACTCGCCAATTTGTTTATGGGTCACCATGAAAAGATTTGGCTAGAGACATATAATGGGCCTGAAGTATTATTTTATCGCAGGTATGTCGATGATACGTTTTGCTTATTTAACACCGAAGATGATTCTAAAGAATTTTTGAATTCCATCAATCAAAAACACCAAAACATACGATTTACAATGGAGAAAGAGGCCAATCACATCTTGCCCTTTCTTGACATTTGTATTGATAACTCCAATGCTAGTTTTACAAAAACGACAGTCCATCGCAAAAAAACGTTTGTAGGATTATTCACTAACTTTCTAAGCTTTTCACCAATGACATATAAGATTGGTCTGATTAAGACCTTTATTGATCGTGTTTATAGAAAACACATCTGGTGGGTTTCCACAAGGATTTGATGGAACTTGTAAAATACTTACACAGGAATTCTTTTCCGTCGCAAGTAATCGACAGGTGCATAAATGGCTATCTAAACAACAAGATTTACAAAGTTAAACAGTCAGAGAATCCTAATACAAACAATGGGATTCGTTACTACAAATTACCATATATAGGGGAATTTTCCAAACTTGCTCAGACTAAGTTAAACCATCTCACTAAGAGATTCTGTATGAATGTAAAGATCAAACTTGTTTTCAACACGTATAAGATCAGTAACATGCTAAGTAATGTAAAGGACTCGATCCCGAGGAACTTAAGGTCGCATGTAGTGTACAAATTCACACGTGCAAGATGTAAGGCTTGCTATGTAGAGGAAACTAGGCATCTTGGTACACGCGTCCGTGAGCACCTCAATGTTGACAAGTCCTCACACATTTTCAAACATCTATCATAACAAAATGCCGTGAAGCATGTTCCAGCGACTGTTTCAGTATTTTAGATCAAAGAACACAATACGCTAATAAGATGAAAGAAGCCATGCATATCAAGTGGCAAAGGCCTATTTTAAATCAACAGGTCCAACACTGATTTGAACCCGACTTTAAATATCTAAGTCAAATTCCATTGCTTTTCTTTTCTTTGTATTATAATTAGATCATATAAATACAATGTACGGTCATAACCTATTGTTGTAGGTCTTTGTTCACTTTTTTAACCGTGACCCTGCACAACCTTTTGTTTTACCATTGTTTTACCACCGTTGGCTACGGCTGAACGATTGAACCTAAACGTTTCTTTTGGATGCTTTTTCGAAATACATATTATAAATATTAGTATATTTCAAACAATAATTCAACAGAGAATGTTTATTTTCAGTCGTTTAGCTGTTTCTGATGATGGTACTACAAAGATTGTGCAGGGTCATGACCAGCCCAACATCAAAAGTAAACAAAGAAATATGACAATAGGTTTTCTAACCTTTTCTCTCTATTAACTATGTTTTCATTAACCCGTGAAATACACTTTAGCGTATTACGCTTTATTACACTTCGGTTCTTTTGTTTTTCATTGTGTCTATCTGACTATTACACTCTAATTAGTACACTTTGTTTCACGGGTTAATGAAACAGTACTAACTAACTAGTGCTAAATAGTGCTAATTAAACAATAGAAAACAAAAGATTTAGTGTTAATTAGTAGTACTTAGTTAGCTAGCTATTTCATGGTTAATATTTGCACTCTAATATGCCAACGCTAATTTGCATCAATAGAAAGATCAATGAAGTTTTAGAATGTAGTTTGTCTTCACATGAAACACCATCAGTGAATATTAGTAACTTTGTGTACCGTTTCAAAACATGATGAGAAATCCTTGCAGAGTTATAATCATTAAAAAATAGAGAAAAAAGAAATGGAAAAAAGGAAAGAAGGAAAGAAAACGAGGCGCCATGTGCCCTTGGTCATGCGCCCTTAGCTGTGTTGCACATACAAATCCTTCTAAATTAAAATCGCTGTAAAGTTCCACGGTTTTAGTAATAATTCAGTGTTTGGATACTGAAATTATACTTGTTTACTTCTCTCAGCATGCTCTTTCGAATAATGGCTGTTGTGGCTTTAGTCTTCACTGCTAATAAAGTGTATTTCAAAATTTAAATTTTCAAATTAAAATAAGAATTTTGACAACTGTCAATGTATTTTCAAAACCAGCATTCAAAAAGAAACATCATTAGACGGCTTCTTTTTGGTAGCTAGCTCAGATGAATTTCTGTACTTATGACTCACTCTGCAAGGCAAATAAACAAGATGTTACTTTTCTGAATTTTAATGGGGAAATCGCTCTTGAAATTGGCGATCGAGCAATTTCTTTTTGTGCTTACGTAGTACGCCCCGGACTCAAAAGGGGAACCCCCGAATCACAAGGAGTTTTCAACAACATCTATATTCATCACAGCTCAGTCAGGTGTGAAGTTTAACAGCTGAGATCAGGAAAAGTCAAATGAGGCCGTACACTACTGCAGTTTACAGTAGTGTACAGTAGTGTATAGTCTCCTTTGCAGCCGTTATTAGTGTCGGGATCCCTGTGTTCACTAATAACGGCTGTGTAAGAGACTAAGTAGAGTACGGCTTCATTTGACTTTTCCTAACACTATGCTACTGAAGGACAACTTCAATCTTCTTTAACAACTGGGCGAACAACTAGCTGCACAAAGCGTTTTTGGTCAAAACCTCTGGCCCACTCTTTTCAAATCATTTTTCGTGTTGTTTTTAGATAATTGACAAATAAAATTTTACTCTGTTGAATAGTTTTGGACTTTTTCTGGACTCAAAACACATCGTATTAACTTTTCAATTGTTTTCAGGTAGAAAAAAAGTGTTTGAACAGAGGACCAGTCATGAAAAATCACAACGGATTGTAATTGGTTAGAATATACGTTTTTTCATAGAAAAAAGAAGAAGAAGAAGGAAAAAAAAAAAGAAAAAGAAGAAGAAGAAGAAGAAGAAGGAGGAGGAGGAGGAGGAGGAGGAGGAAGAAGAAGATGAAGATGAAAAAAAAAAAAAAAAAAAAAAAGCCGGCTAACGAGAATGAATGAAAGCCAAAAAAGGAAAAGAGAGGCAAAACGCATGATAAGGATTGTATTCTGTACTGTTATACGAAGGTTCTTGGTTTAGGCACGTTTTTAGATTCTTTTTTTTTTTTTTTTTTTTTTTTTTATTCGTTTCAGTGGACAGATTGCGTTTGTGATAAAAAAGGAGAAGGAAATGATATATGCATAATTGGAAAAACATTGAATCATACCTTGATATGTGCAGCCTGTCACTGGTTTAGCCTCCTACCATGACATTCTTAGTTTTGTCACGCAAGGCTTTGCTCCTACATCAAAACATGTCTTCTAAGAATTCAAGATAAGTTAATAAAATTATAAAAAAGGTTAGGGAAATAAACTTTCCTAAACAAGGATCGTAGGATCGAGGAAAATTTTCATCTTTGGTAAACATGTCGAATCTACTGCTAGTAGATAGTTTTAGAAAAGGATTATCAGGAATATATTGTATAATATTTAACAATTGTTATCGGTTTTTAGACGTGCAGAGAATCACGTTCCATTTCAAACCACACATCACTCCTTTGCGGGACAGGAGAGGGACGGGATCCGAATTTTCTATTTCAGCCGTGCGAGAGGAAAATTTGATTGACAATCTTATGACAACCTTGGAGACTTCAATAGTCTTGAGACGCGGTTTGTAATTGGACAAAAGACACTAGCGAGGTGGCCCCAGTTAAAAACATAACTTCCAGAATCATTCTACAGGACTAATTGAACCGAATCCTGACTTATCCTGAATTTGGGCTGGTAAGTCTGGTAAGTTAACTGCATTTCAGTTTTGGTAATTTAGGCAATTTAGGTAATTTTTAATTTAGGGTTTTCCAATTTCTAAGCTTACTCAATCCTACATACTGCATGCATGATTACTGTCACTACAGAAAGTTTCAAATATTTCGTCATCATTTCGATATTGCTTCAAAGTAATTTTTGAACAACGTTGTCATAAAGTAACATACAAATGGCCTAGAATGTTTCCCACAGACACACGCACACACATTAAGTCTTAAGTTAGAGCGACTGATTACTAAAACTAAAGTGGAGTTTGACAACAAATTAAAAAATCGAACCCGCATCTTTTATTTTTTATATATGTTTACGTCCGCACTAACAAAGATCAAATGAACCAAATGAAGTCTTACTTTGGCAGGAATTATATCTATGCCAGAGCTATAATATATGCAAAAAAACGTTCATCAATTCGTAGTAGAAAACGTTTTTTTTATGTGGTTTATTCGAAAGTAAACGATTTTTGAAAAAAGTATTGAAGGAAATATCAACCAAAGATATTTCAAAAACGCTCTTGTAGAATCTTTTCAAATTTCGCAGTCTTAACATTATTAATAATATACATGAAAAAATTACTCGATTCTGATTGGCTAAGACCAGTGCAGTTCAACTGTAATACCAGTGTAAAAATCTGTAATACCAGTGCATATTACAAATCCTGCAATTCTGATTGGCTAATAAAACAATAGAAAGTAGCGACAGCCAATCAGATTGTAGCAGTTGCCATAGCAACATAACAGGCTTTCTCTCTGGAAGTTGTCAAGAAATTCAAAATGGCGGAATTGTGTTTTAAAAATGGATGCAAAATGCTAAAAATTCAAGCTTAAATTCAGTTTAAAACAAGGATAAATGGTTGAAAATTGCAAAAGGAGGTCTCGATGCTTGTTATTTGGGAATTAACAAGGAAAGAAAACATGAGTAGAGCTATTTTTGCAGCTGTTAAAGTCACTTGACGTCATCGCTTTGTTGCTATTGTAACGTCGATTGCAATCAAAACTACTTGAAAATAAAGTTCAACCCTTGTCTAGGAAGTAGGCAAAATTACTTGGCAATCGGAGTCAGGATAAAGAAGTAATGGCTGTTTAAAGTTGAGCGGTCAAGGCTCTCAGAAATTGAGTTGAGCCACCTTAAGGTGAACAAAATCTCTCGTTTAGGATTAATAGGGGATTGGTGAAAAAAAAAAAAAAAAAAAAAGCTATTAGTTTGGAAAACTATTTTAAGAAAACCAATTACCCAAAGTTGGACATATTATGTGATCTTATCTTTCTTGAAATACAAAGAACAAATTCGCAATCTTTTTAATAATTACCAAACAATATGTTTCCTTTCGCCTGAATAGCTAGTTCAATTAACGTTGTCTTTGAAAAAAAACTAAAAGCTTTCATTTATCTTTTGTTATTACCAACAAACTTCGCTGTAGGCTATCTAAGAATTAAGGAATAATCTGTCCAAGTTGGAGAATTTGCAAGCATACAGAGCCGGAGTTTCTTATTGTAATAATGAAACGGTGAAAAACAAATCATGATCCTACTCTCAAAGCTTTAGGCTTCAATGCAAAACTACAACCTATTGCTCTTTCTTAAAAGTCATACATACATAATTCCCCACCAATAGTTTCATTGATTTCCATCACTTGACGACGTTTTTATACCCTGGTAGAAAACCATCATTCTAAAAGTCGGGGGCGGCTTTCAATTTTTCAGGGGAGTGCGGGGCTGATTAAAATTTTCATGAATAATACATTAGTAGTGTTTTATCATATTTTTAAAAAACACTGATGTTTTATTCATCCGTGTTTTAAATTCCAGTTGCCACACTTTTCTCAACTTCATTACCAAGAAGTAACTAGTAGAAAAATTCTACTTATCGTAAAGCAGCATGCAAGGAGCTTGAACACAATTTTCTACGACAAGGTAAAATATTCCTCACATTGGCGTTGATACCACACATATACCGGGTGTTCGTTACCGAGCGAACAAAGGGTCTCTTCTGGGAAACGTTCCTCTTTTACCAGCGTGTTTGTTAAGAGCCTCTACTCGTATGGAACGTGTTCGTTTGTTCGTCCATACTGTCGCTCACTGACTAACTCAAAACTCAAACCCTTCCCAGCGTAGAAGTTTTGGAAACGCTGTTTTCCTTCTCTTCTGTCAACGGATAGAACAAACGAATTTTTTCGTAAATGCTTCGAAACGTAAGGGCGTCATGGTCATGAATCTATAGGCCTTCTGAGATAGACAAACAGGGTGCATTATGGTCTAGCTTCGGTACACACATACTAGTTATACAATAGAGGACATACCATGGAATATCCCACTCGCCACTTGTATTTTCTATGTGTACACACACGAGCCTTTAGGCGAGTGTGTGTACAAAGAAAATACAAGTGACAAGTGGGATATTCCATGGTGTGCCATGAGAAAGCATTGTATAACTATTTTATCCCACACCATAGAAAATACAAATGTATGATGGGAAGGAAGAGTGGAATACCGTAGAACTTGGAAATTATTTCCTGGTTCAAGGTGATAAGTTGTTATCAAAACAACTTAGTGCTTCATAACGGTTTGGCAAATAACAATCGAATTTCTTTATCAAGTATTTTACTTCAGAATTGTTCTCTGTTGCACGCCACTTTTATTTAGGCACATCACTGTTTAATTTGCTGATATTTCTTGCTTAGGATTCAAAAGTTCTTGCATTTGTAAGGTTCTAAACCTTGTGAGTATCCTGTGGAAAAGGCCTGAAAATTTCCTTTTACCGACGAATCCAGCAACCCATGAACCCACCAACCAACCTAATCAACCAACTAACATTGATTATGTGAAAATAAAGCACTATCCTGACGGTTCTGGGAAAAAGAAGAGGTTGTAGATTCGCTAAATATTCACGAAATTTACTTTCGAGGAGATAAACTTATGTCAATTCACAGATAGGTCTGTCACTGAGGACATTCACCTTAGCTATGCCCGTAGACAGCGATTTCATTACATATCTCTTTGCAAATGCATATCAACAACCTTACACCAGCTGCTGCCAATTCTTCAAGGGAAAATTTTTTGCTTTCATAGAAATGGAAAGAAGTAAGACAACATAAAGCAGCTAAGGGTTAACTAATCGAAAACTTAGATAAAGTTGAGATTTAGGTTTTTTTCCCCAAGTTAATAAAGAATATAAATCTAATAATTTACCAGCTGATTTTAGCAGAGACGTATGCAGTTTCAAAGAAACAACTCCCCCACGGCAGAGCAGAAAAACGAAAAGACCACTACTTTCACGATTATTTTTATTTAACTGGAAGTGATACGCCAAAACTATGAGGCTTCCATTTGTTTTACTGTTGCTCCAAACTTGTAACAAAATCTTGTTGAACTAGAGTAAAGCTACGTGGAGATGTTCACGAAAATGTCAGTTTTTTCTGCTGATCAAAATATCATCTCTCCCAAAGTACAAGGCATTATATCTCAAAATCGTATTCACTGAATTTTGGTCACATTTGATATTTTGTTCTTTGGCCCCAAAAGTGTTTACAAAATATTGAGCTTAATAACGGTCCTTATAACGAAAGAAATGAAAAGGTTTTTCTGCTCTGTCCTCCCCCATGCACTGCCTAGTCATAATAGGAAGTGTTTACATAAAGGTAAGATAATAGCCTATTCACCACTTTCACAACAAACAATATTAATTATTAATAATTCTTGGCTAAGAAACATAGAGGAAACATGTCTGTTGTAAACATTTTGACATAAGGGTTTTCTGATCTAGCAGCTTTTCCTCAAATCTGGCAATATTGGCACCAGCAGGTGTCAAAATATCTCGGGGATATTTTATTAGAATGCAGGCTATCGTCATTTCGTTAATGATTCTTTATTATTTCATCAATGCTGTCAGGATGAAACACATTACTGCAATTTGGAAAATCATGCGAACTCAGACATCCAAACACTCAACTGGTTTTTGCCGATTTAGCTTCCGCGTCAACCAAAATTAACCGAATGTCAAAATCATATTTAGCTGTTATAAATCGTCTAAAGATCCCTTTCAGTCATTTGGTAGGTTTTTAGGGATATTTATGAGTAGTTTTCTGGTGTTTTGTTTGAAGTGGGTGGAAGCGAATAACCAAATTCCAACAGACTGTTTGAAGCTAAGAGTTCGCATAATTTTGAAAATTGCAGTAATCAACGACTGAAAGTACCTGAACTCATGTTTTTCTTTCATTCTTTTCTTTTCATACTTGTTTTTCTGAGTTTTCTCGTTATTCCACATATTACCAAGATGGCTTTGGTGGCATTGAAGGATTTTTGGCGGCTTGCTGTGTTTAATTATTAATTTTTTCGTACTTCTGCTATCACAGTGTTACTGAGTGTTCGATCATATCTTATTTAAATGGCAAATTTCAAAATTCTTGATATCAAACGAAAATCTTCGTGAACTTTTTATTCGTGTCAGTACTTTCCTGTCAACTGCCAATCATGCTCGACCCTATAGCCTCGCTTTAACATTGGTCCACCATGGACACCGCTGGGCAACCAAGCCATGGGCACGAACTGTCATAAGAGCATTGATTTAACTTCGGGTGCCGAGTGGTTATACCTTAAGTTCTCAGCGCTAGCAGTTGTTCCTCCTGTGTGTCGCAAAATACAAAATGTAGAGACAGAGTAGGTAAATATATTAACTCGAGTGATATTTGCTCGTCTTTACATTTTTGTAGTCAAAGCTTTTCAAGTGTTTTTCCAACATCCCAAGTGTTGAATAAAACAACACAGAGCATGAGAAAAGCGTTATGAAGATGTTATAAGATAAAATGATATGCTTCCACGAAAACCATGTTTCTATGCTTTTGTATCACATGGTTATTAGCCAATCAGAGCGCGCTATATCGTAGCTATTTTATAAAAAATGTATAAAAACTCAGGTTTCGAGTTCTTGCTCAGCGTTAGCATCGATTGTGCGTAAAATATTTCCAATTGCTGTGCGTTTTGCAGAGGCATTCATCAGTAGTTAGTGGGTACCGATCGAAAGTTCGTTCGAAAGTTTCTATGAGTTCAAGTCATACTTTGGAAGTTCACAACGAACTTCGATCCTGCTTCCCACGTAAATTATTCGCTAGATTTTCCGTCTTTTTTTGCAAAGTGTACCTGTTTTTACTCTTGAAGCCATCTTTAGACAAATCACTGCCCTGCTTTGTGGAACAACTCAATCACTCAGCGTAAACCTTGAAGTTGATTTTGAAGACTGAATCACCGAACTAATGGACGTTGTATTCTACTGTTTTTTTCCTGATTATTTCAGCAAGAGCTACCGAGGGCAAACGATGACAACGATCGAAGACATAGAAACACTAAGAAAGCAGTTACAAATAGGTGAGGCAAAGGTAAGAGAGTTGGAACAAAAGCTGCAAGACTGCGAACGTGAGCATGCTGACGAGAAGAAGAAGCTGGAACAAGAGCTGGAGAAGGAAAAGGAGGAAAAGCGAAAAGTTCAAGAATATAATGAATATAATCAGAACTTTGGATATCGAGACGAGATTATCGATAGCTTGAAAGCTAGAATTAAAGAGTTAGAAGAAAAAGTAAAAATACTGAAAGAACAGCTTGAAACTTCCAGGAAAGAACTTACAGATACTCAGGCGAAGTTGCAAGAAATTGAGTCCAAGAATACCGCGCTAGAACGAAAGGTTAAATATACTCAGGCGAAGTTGGAAGAGATCGAGTCTAAGAATACCGCTCTACAACAAAAGGTTGAGGCCCTCCAAGACGATCAGAATATTCTTTATCTAGGCGAAATGTGTAAAAGACTCCAATGGAACATTTATCGATACGTTTTCCCAGAGAAAATCAAGATATCTCCTATTGTAAGCCACAAAATCAAAGACATTGACAGCAATATCAGAAATAAGAAACAGCTATCCGAACAAGAAAAAAGAGAAGCGACAACACGTTGGGAAAAATTGAAAACACAATTAAAACCCGAAGAATTCTACACTTTAATCGACAAGCTACAGAACTCAAGAAACACTCTAGCTCATCCTAAAATAACAAAAGACATTGCTTTCAAAGCTGCAGAAGAACTGAATAAAGAAGGTGTATTCGAGTTTATGGCTTCGCTTGAAGATGTAAACAAGCTCATAAAACTTTGGGAAGCAACTGAAAAATTGTAAATTGCAAGTACGCTTTAATGGCAATCTTAATTGTTTCTAATTGTGTTCTGAATAAAATTTTGAACATACATGTGAATCGGGCTGAGAAAATCAGCTTTAAAGTTTATGCAAATCAGTATGATAATGTATGAGATATACAAGCTCCTCCACGCTTATGATTTTCTATTGTCTTTGCCTCATTAATTATTAATGAGTATTATAAGTAAGATTAAAAGTTTTCGTGATCAGACTTCCTAATTATTTCTTGGAATTCCAAAGCTATTTACCCTTAGGCCCAGGAAAACAATGGATAATGAGGGGGTCTTCTTTGGTATCATTAGTTTCTGCTCATGTGAAGTTCGACGTTCGATCTGGGCCTTAATGTTCTCAATTCCAGTTGCGTTGTTGAATTTCTTTCGATTACTTTCAATAACACCCTCTTGTCTTTACTGATTACTCATATATTTTGGTCTGCGGATGGAAAAAACACATTCATCACAGCCAAAATTTGCCCATAGAATATTTCATTTCAACTATTTCATTATTATTTTTTGACAATGATGCATGGTCACCTGGTGCGTATACTGTCACACGGCCTGGGGGTTTATCGGCTATATAGCTGTGTTTCACTAATTTGCACATAACACCAGACGTTTCCAGCTTGGGCGTAATATTTTCGTTTTTTAGATCATGGGTCACTTTCCTATGGATTTATTCATTGTGAGTTCAGGGTTTTTTTCTGAGCCCAGCACTCCCTAATCCTCTTTCCACTCGCATTCTTGCCTTCTGTTTTAGTGGCAGCTCGATCAGTTTTAATCTAATGGAGATGCTCTTTCCATTTCTGAGGTTTATTTTGACACTGAAGCTTGGTTTAAGGGGTTGTTCACGTGACCTGTAAGTGCAAAAGGCCTATTCTAGGAAACACCTAGAAACGATGAAAAGACCTTAAAATCGATCTGAAGTGTGATGAAGGTCTCAAGGAAGCTCTTGATGTATTACAGGATACCTATAGCCGAAGCACCAATACTAATCCACCAAAGTTACGTGAGAGTTTTCTCAAATATTCTGCTAATTTTTTAGCAAAAAACGAGATTTTGAGGGGATGGCTTTCAAAAGAGCGAGTCAACAGCTTTATAAATGTCTGGAAGAGGTTCGTGCTCTGTGGTGAAAATGTCTGACTCTTAAACTAACACTACGGACAATTCATCAGTGTCGTTAGAATTTAAAAAACTTAAACTGTTTATATGGATTTTGAAGTCACTAAAAATCAAGCTTATCTTGGCATGCTTCTGTGATTTTCCCTTAGATCCAAAACTAATAGAAAATACTACAAACCAGGGTTGATATAACATGGTTTTCTGGAGTCCTAAAAAATCATGAAATATAGCGAAGGATCATTAAAAAATAACAGCCTTGGGTGAAGGTTTTCAGGTGATGGGGTTTTCTTACCCTGTAAAATGGCGTTTTTGTACCAAGTATAGCTCAAGTAATCTTCAGGGTTGAAAATGAAAATTCCTGAGGATTTATCTCGCTTCTTTTTTCATACCAGGATTTTGTATACAAAATGCTGATTGTTTCAGTTAAGGAAGGAATTGTGAAAAACAGTTTAGCATTTAGTTGAGAGGGCTTTCAAAGCGTTTAAACAGAATGCCTGACAAAGCACCTATGCAGTCTAGCATTTAGAACATTTTTATTCCCGTGTTTGGAATCTGAAGATGTAATATGACGTTTGTAACCTGCCAATAACATTTGTGCTCAGTACTAACCAGTAGAGCAAAGGTAGCCCAGTCTACCCTCTCCCAGAGGGTCTTGTTTTAAAATACTTTCTACGTATGATTGATCACTGGCAAACCTAAGCTGAAGCGAAAACTGCACATTTTAATTTCTAAACAAATAGCATAAACTGCTTCGGTGTATAGATAGGAATAAAAATGTTAACAACTGGTAATCTTTTGCTTCACAAGACTTAACGTCCAGTTTTCCAGTGGTTTAAAGTTGTAAGCTCCAACTTGTTTGTAAGTTGCTAGCTATATTAATATTGGAAATAAAAATCATACATTTACATTTACTCACTATTTAGCCAGCGACTGGCTATTAACGTAACCTACATTATTCGAGCGTCAAGCAGGCGCTTACTGAGAGTAATATCGACTTTTAAAAATAAAATCAATTTGCATTCCATTCAAGGAGAGGCGCCAGATAAAGAGAGCTCCGCACTAAAGTGCGTGATGAGATTGCCATCTGTAAGAAAGCTTTCTATTCTGAAAAGGAGAAACTCCTAAAAAACTCGAATCCACGGAAATGGTGGAACCTTATTAACAAGCTTTCTGGTAAAAGTAATTGCGCCACTTCTATCATCAGTTACGAGGTTGACGGAGAGATCTTGTCTGGCCTTGAACTCTCAGACAGGTTAAACAGATTTTTTGTATCTGTGATATTCGATATTCCACCACTGGACTACTTGTCTCTTCCGGCCTTTTTACCTGCAGAGGACGACCTGCCTATCATACATTCATTTGAAGTCTACAAGAAATTGTTCCGCGTTTGCACCTACAAAGCTGCTGGCCCTGATGCAATTCCTAATCGCATGCTCAAAGAATTTGCTATCGAACTTTCTGAGCTAGTCACAGTTATATTCAATCGTTCGCTATCGGTCTTTCCACGACATATTGTTTACTTGTCATGTTTCATAATTGGCTGGCGGCTCTGGAGACCCCTGGAAGTTACCTGAGGATCTGCTTTCTGGATGTCAGTAAAGCTTTCGATCATATCGATCACAATATCCTAATCCGCAAACTCTTGGATATGGGTACGAGACGTAGTATAGTTAGATGGATCTGCAGTTTCCTCACTGAGCGCCGGCAAGCGGTGAGGCTCAGTGGAATCCTATCTGATTGGATTCCCGTGCATGCTGGAGTCCCTCAAGGGACAAAATTAGGGCCCATAGTATTTCTTGTCATGGTAAATGATCTCGCATGGAGATCACCACTAAAGTCAAGTCACTGGAAGTATGTAGACGACGTTATAATAGATGAGGTTGTTTCGCGCAACTCGTCGTCTACATTACAATCTGACCTGAATGAAATATCTGAGTAGGCTCGGGATAAGAGAGATTATTTCTTAGAAAACGAGGATAATGACTTCTATTAATAGCATGAAACAACATGAAAGCCTTTAATTAAAATGGTATCTCAGTAGGTTACTGTATTTATGCGAGAAACTCCATCTGGAGGGAAAGTATTAATGATGTCAGCAGCAGCATCATCACCATCATCACCATCATCATTGTCATGACCATCATCATCACCACCACCATCATCATATCGCCACAATCATCGTCACCACTATCATTGGCATCATCATCACCATTATCATCATCATCATTAATCATCATCATTAACAACAACATCATCATCATCATCAAATCCCTAGACTTGCTTGCGCGATAAAGATGACTAATGAATTACACACGAGAAAAGTATTCTAATGCCTGTCAAAGTGTAATCTCCTACGCAGCTGCTGCTAGCTAAGGTCATCTCTGAACGATCTTTAACAGCAGCTGCGTAGGGTACTAGTCGAGTTTGAGCACGTAGTACGCCGACCAGCCGAACACTATCACGGTTCTTGTAAAGGGCTTTATACTTATAAAAGTCGGGATTCGCCTAAATTTCTGTGATTATAATCACTTATTGACTAATACAATTCTGGAGAAGATGAGCAATCAACATTTATAACAGTATAGAAGAGAGATTTCAAATATCCCTTAGAAACTGCAAAACAACCTACGTCAAGTTTTATCAGAAACGGGAAGGAAAGATTTAAGTGACATAAAGAAGGAATTAACTGGTTGAAAGCTTGGACACTGAAGTTGTTTTCTCTATTAACGAGAAATAATAAAAATCTATGAACAATTTGCGAACTAATTTTAGCAGTGACGTATACATTTCCACGAAATCATTAATTAATTCACCGACCTAATTATTACGTAAACATAAACTGATAAATGATAGAAATTAAAACTTAACAAACTCTATAAATAAACTGATAACACTACTTTGACGATTACATCAAATTATGCCACAAAAAATAAACTTTCACCTAGTAAACAGAAATAACTGTCATATGAAAGGTCTTTGAACGGTCTTGCATAAACCTGCCCTGTCAAAAACTTTTTCTTGCAGCTTGTACTTGAACTGCATGCAGGAAACAAGACACTCTTAAGCAGGGACCGCGGAGCAGTTCTGAAAGTGGAGGGGGGGGGGGGGGGGGGTTGGCTAATTAACTCCCGACTACCTACCGAAAATAGACGGCCAGGAGCGACATCCAA
>JAAAQI020077005.1:1906-17009 GCA_011800005.2 Stichodactyla mertensii | reverse complement strand
TCCTTCCCAAGAGAATAAGAGTTAGCAGACATGGCTGCCATGTTGGTTTCTATAACAAAAGGACCAAAGACCAAATCATGACTTTGCAGAGTGGTGTTCATCAATTACCTGAGCCTTTCGTCCTACTCCTCCATTGAATCTCCTGAAGGGGACAAGCTGTTTCTTAGCCACAACATCCTTCAGGTACCTAGTCGCCTTACGAACATGCATCCCTTTGATGGCCATGCCTGTTTCTCTTGTGTTCTTGAAGTGAACACGAAGATTTGATCCCCTTGCCTTGCATGACTTGGTAGGATTTTCAGGGTCAGTAGCGTAGCGTGTCATGGTGTTGCTGGACCTACCAAGTGGTAAGTATTGATAACTTTACAACTAATATAAGTTAATTAAACGTACCTATAGGTACAGTGTATTCTAATATTTACGTAGATGTTGATATATATTGTTCATTAACTAAGGTATCTGGCACAAATTTATTTTGATCGAATACAATATTGACAACGAAATATCCAAAGAGACCTAGTCCTTTATCATTTATTATTGGAGTGATTAAACTAGCAATTTTTCAGGTATGATAATAAAAGGACTAATAACACTTTCTGGTTCTATAACGAGAGAGATCCTCGAAACATGTCTAAGATACCAATAATTTGGTTAAAATCGTTAAAAATAATAAGGCCACACAACTGATAATGTATTTGAGCATCATAAGGTCGTTTTTCAGAATTTCTAGTACTGTGATGGCTAAGATACTTAAAGATTATTTCATACTATTTTCTAAAGTTTTACCTTCACTATGGCCTGAAGGAAAGAGAACATTACCCAGCAAACAACGCGTCTAAGGATCTATCACGCATGCGCATTGTGTTCTCCAAGATGGCCGCAAGTTGAAGGATTTTTTTACACTTGACGCGTTTTTTAGCTTTTTAAAAGTATTTAGGGGACCAAATTAGCAGTGATCTTTTTACAAAATGTTTTGGGGTAAGTTTCTATCCTATTTTTAAGTTATGAATGTCTTTTTTGTTTTTTGTGAAGAACTCTATGGTCTATGGTAGTTATTCATGTGGTGTCTTGCGCGTGTGGTCGAGTTCTGCAAGATATTAAAATTAACAAATACCAGTATATATATTAGCCAGTGTAAAAGAAGGTATTTTTTCTAAATATTACGACTTCAATAATTTCTTGAGGAACTAGTTATTTCAGATAGAGGAGGAACCCTATTTGTTCCTCTCTGGTAGGATACAGTTTCCCTTCACGTGCTTATCACAGTGGTTTTTAAAAACATTATCAAACATCTAATATCATCAAACAATTTCCATTCCATTCTCCCTATTGTGTTCTTTCAAAACCATGGTTGCTGATATTCATTTTTCAATGACCCCAGTGACTTCTGGGGGTTTAGCTTTTCTGTCAATCAAACTTTTTACCATTTTATACAGTTGTATATAGCTAATTCAATTAACGTTGTCACTAAAAAAAGCCTAAAGCCTAAAGCTTTGAGAGCAGAATCACGAATTTTTTTCCCACTGTGACATTATTACAATAACAAACTCATTGTATGCTTGCGAATTCTACAACTTGGACACATATTCCTTAATTTCTTAGATAGCCTACAGCAAAGTTTGTTAGCAAACAAAGCATAGTTGGAAGCCTTTAGCCTTTAGGATTTTTTCAGGGACAACATTAATTGAAATAGCTATATTTGATTGACTGAAAACCAAAGTGCTGTCATTTGAGTTATACTTGATAAACAAAGCTGAAACCTTTTAAGACTGTTCCTAAAAAATCAATATAACCCTGACAACAGGGGGTAAAGCATACGATACATGTCATGTTTTCTATTACAGGAATCACACTAGATGTTGGGAAGCGTTATACGCAGACTGTTGAGAAATCATTTCATCTATCAATGGCAGCACTAGGCTTCAATAACACTACTGCTGATCCTGTTACTATCATGGTAGAAGTAGACAAGGCACAGTTTGCACTCTGTACTCTACAGCCAGGAAAGATCCCTCAGCAGACTCTAGATATTGCATTCACTGAAGGAGAGGAAATAACATTCTTTACCGAGGGGAATAATGAAGTCCATCTAACTGGTAAATTGATATCTTATTCAACAATATCTCTTGGAGTTTTAAATTTCAGGAGTATAGAAAAATAATGCACACTGGAAACAATAGTCCATTTTTAATCAATTAATAAGACATTTGCATGATAGCGTCATTCGACCACTACTACCAGAATGCTTCACATATTCTCTTTCATACTCAAATTTTGAATTTCCTCATGAGAATAGTAAGACAATTGGTGCTAATCAACTCAACAAAACAAAGTATGCAAGGAATTCTGGTAGTAAAGGTTCATGATGCAACAAAGAAATTGTCCTATTTGGATTTTTTTGGTTTCATTCATCTTATTCGGTATTTTGTCTGAACTGTTCTGATTAACAGAATCCAAAATTTATATGTACCGAGTTATCTGGTTATGCAGTTATAGGTAATATAAATACTGAAGGTTGTGTAGATTTGTCAGACAAAATGACTGAATGTTCACTGTTTTTAGGTTATCTTGTTGAAGAACCAGAGACTATTGAAATGGAGGATGAAGAGTTTTCCTTGGATAGTGAGGAGTCTGTATCAGGGAGTGAGGAATCAGAGTCAGACTCTAATGAAGGTGAAGATGAGGAAGAAGATGCATCATCTTCAAGTGAGGTTGTTACTCTACAACGTTTACTTGTTGGAGAAAATGTGTCAGATGATGATGATCAGTCAGACAATGATTGGGATCCATCCAAAGATAATCCTACTTCAAAAGGAAAAAGGAAAACTGCAAAAAAGAATAAGAAAAAGGGAACACAAAATGATGAATCTAAAGAACAAAATGTGTCTAATGGTACAGCCGAGGAGCAGGCAGAAGGATTAACAGAATTCCTGTTGAATGACTCACTTGCCGCTAGTGATGATGAAAGTGATGATTACATCCCAGAAAAGAAAAAGAAAGACAAGGAAACAACCAAGAAACTAAATCCAAAGAAGAAAGGCAAAAAAAGAAAATTAAAAGAAAGTTCTGACGCTGATATGCTTTCTCAAAGGAATGAAAGTGAAAAAGGAAAAAAATCTATAAAAAGAACTTCAAAAGTTGGTAGTGATTCTTAAGTAATCATGACTTTTCCATTGAAATGTTTTCAGCTGAACCACACATGTATTAAGTACTACATAGATATTTGGATGTATTATGTTTTAAAATTCAAGACTCTTTCATGCATTGTGTGACTGATACTATCTCTGAATTGCTTTAGTTGTTAAAGGAAAGTCTATATTTAATTAAGTTACTATAGAAACATGGTTGTTATAGGAACAATATTGATATGCATATCACTTTATCTGTTATCTTCAGAAAACTTGAGCTAATTCATAATTTCTAAATTCGTCAATAACAAATGAACAAATAGTTTTTAAATTGTGTTTTATTGCATTGTTTTTGTTATTTTAAGTTCAGTGACTCAGTCTTAGTTAATGCTTTGTATTGGAGCCACTTTGAATAAAATTTTTCTTATCCAATTGTCAACTCTTATTCATCAATACTGTGGTGTAAAACTTTAATGTTTTTCTTGCTTCTTTGTCAAATGATTTTTAGTTTCTTGTTCATTCAATTCTAAGAGTTCCTTCATCAGTGTATCTCTTTTAGATGCACAATCTTTTATTAAACCATCCAGCGCCTCCAAGAAATGATGGTTGTACTCTGAAAGGGCAGATGTTCCTGTAGAAAAATGATAAAAGTAAAGTAACTTTTATTTAACATTGGTAGTTCCTTCAGCTAAGAGGCTGGTATCAATAGAAGCTGACACTTTACCCCCCTTAGAAAAATCTTTTTGCTTAGACAAACAAATTGTCTTTTATCATTAATGACAATTTGATAGACAGTCTACCTGCAGAATCTTTATTCCTGTGTGACTGAAGGCATTCCACAGCATCTGAAATCTTTGTTCAAAATTTCTTTGTTACCTAAGTGTACATTAATCTTAAAGCTCAGGTACAGTAAATGTCAAACAGAACTGTTCTTAAATACCTTGTCAGCATTGTCTTTGAATGCTGTAAGAAAAAGTCTAAGATCCTCTTCCGATGTAGTAGTTTTTAAAGCTTCATAATATTCTAGAATTTCTGTAAATTAACAAGCATAGTTTTAGCTTCCAAATTGCTAATTATTACTAATTATAGTTTATTATTGTTGTGTGTATCCTTTGGTAATACATACGGTAGAGATCATTACTCACTTTCAAGTGGTTCACACAGCATTTCAGATGTACTTTTCTCGAATTCTGTGTAAGCAGTCCTGTGAATGAAACAATTATTCATGTGTATCTGATTTGAAACTTTATCCACAACTAAATGTTATTTATCATAGAAATAATAAAATGATAATAAACTTACATGTAACATACCTAACAGATGACAGTACTGATTCAGTGTAGTCTAGCTGTAGTTGATACATTCTTTGGTGGAACAATAACTCTTCTTTAAGGATTTTTATCTATGTGTGAAAGAAATCATGTATAGAATGTAAAAAACTCTGCCCAGTTTTAAAACTCAACCAACTACAAATTAATAGAGTTTCACACTTTCCGATTACTTCCACTTTCCTCATGGTTTAGCTTCATTTGTCCAAGATTAACTAACCTTACATAGCATCAGAATTGTAACAATATCACCATGGTAACCTACATATACCTCAATCAAATGCATGTGTTGATCATAACTGACAGCTTTCATCAAAGAATCAAGCACTGAGTGGATCTGCAATTTCAAAATGATGTAATATTCAACAAAAGTACTCCACTATTTTATTGTAATGATTGAAGATATTGCATGCTTCAGTAACAGTAAGAATTACCTCTTCTTCTTTCCTCCTGCTTAATCCTGAGGGCATGCGTGACATGACATTTTCTAGACTTAAATCTGGTTGTATTTGCTTCATAAGTGGTGGCTGTTGAAAAATAATGAATAACACTTCTTAGAAGAAACTGGTGAGCTGTAGACTAGAGAATGTTGTGGATGTGGATAGATTTCACTGGTCATGATTTGTTTGTTTCAGTGCCTTTACTATCAGCAGGCCAGTGCACAGCCTCTGAATTTTGCATCAAATGTAAAATTTCATTTGGGTGTTGGAGAAGTGTATCATCCACACACTCAGGAGAGAAAGTAAATGGCAGAAGTGTTCTTACAAGGTGCACAACTTTGAGACAAAAAGCAAACACTCATTACAGTGCCTACCCAAGGTGCAGCAGGATATAAAACAGACAGTGAAAGAAGGTCTTGGCAGCTCTCTTCCAGGAGTCTTGTTGTTTTCTGTATTTGTGCATTTAGATGATCTCTGATTGGTTGTCCAATATGGCCACTTCCAACCAAACATATAGCTGACTGACTGGTTAGACTCTGCTCCTGAAATACTGCCTTTAGACACACCATTTGCTTGTACAGCTTGCACAATTTGGATTCCAATTTTGACTGCAAATACAACAATTACTTTTTAATGACAATATACAAGCATGTAACTTGCCTTTTCTTAATTCCAATCACCATGTATTTCTGACTCTATGTATTTTTGCTTATATAACCAATAATTTTATATAATGTACCACTTGTCTGAGATTCAGATGATCAAGCTTGCCACTACACATGTCTATTAAGGTGTGATTTTCTTTGCTGTATGTATTCTTGTCATATTTCAAAAACTTTCCCATGTAAACAGCAGGTAGATTGAGTATTTCTGGATTTGTAACCTTTGAAACAATGAGAAAAAGATGACAATGACTATGGGATAACATTTGGAATGAGTGAAAATTTATTCATCAATTGTTTTTTTTACTATCCTCTATAAATACTAGTCAAGATGACCTACTTATGATCATGATCATTCATGCATACCTCTGCAGTCTTAGACAGATAATGTCGAATGCCTTCAACAGTTCCTAACAGATGAGATATCCTGGTATGAGTTGAAACATCAGGTGTTTGTATACATCTAACAGAAAAAGGCATCCATTTCAGCCATAGTATTGGTTTATTATATGACTACTACTTTTTTTACCTTAAAGTATCAATAACATTAAGAAGCTGACCCTCAGTTTCAATGAGCACATCCGTTCTTTGATTCAGGGCCCAAGATTGTAAGGCAACCTGTGAAGAAAACAACATATAATGACAAATCAACAAACACTTACAATCACCAATGAGATGCTTAACTAAGTATACCTGTCTCTCTAGTTGAATAACTTGTGATTTGAGAAGGTTCACTCTTCTCTCATCAAATCTTTCACTTGGTACTTCCTCTAGTAGCTGCTTGTACAAAGATCTAAAGGTAAAGTACATTTGTAGAGAATGGACCAGAATGGACCTCATTAGTTTGGGCATAATGATTTCCAATTTCTGACCACATCATCCTCTTGGGAATAAGAAAAAAGAAATAAAACTCAGGGGAATGACACACAGCCTGAAATGGGAAAACATTACACCCAAACTAAAGAGGTCCATTGTACATCCTAGAAAAGTCTAACAGCTTACACTTAAAGGACATACTTGATATAGGTTAACTCTGCTTTCAATTCCTCATTCTCTTCTATGAGCAACTATAAATTGAAAATGTGAGAGAAATATTCACTCTAAAAGTAATTTTTCTTAAATTAAGTGAAATTCTTGTTTCAGTGTCCCCAGGGAAGCATGAAATTGCTTGATTTAAGATATCTCTCTTAAATATCAATTAAGAACTTAAATTCATAATATCATACTTACCTGAGGACATTGAAACAAGAAATTCACTTAATTTGAGAAAATCACTTTTAGAGTGATTCATATTATGGTATGTTTCCCTTTTTTGAGGCAATATGCAGAGATAATGCTAATTCAGGATTCTTTGACCTGGTACATCTGCCAGGAAATCTCCCTCTACCCCACCCTCCCCACTATCCCCCACCCTCCCTACCCTCCCCACCTGTCTGTTTACCTTCAGGTCCTTCTTCATTTGTTTGTTCTGTAGTTTAGTGGTTTGTTTCTGTTCATCCAAGTCACATTGAGTGCTCCAATTACTTGATCTTTTATTTGATGTTATTGTTTTACGCTCCTCTGGTGTTGATGTGAATATTTTAGTTGAAGATTGCTGTATAACAACATTTTAAAAATGGTCAAAATTCTCATCCTGTAATAATTTAGATTTTATAATAAAAATATCAAAACTATCCTTACTTTTTTTTTACCCGACGATGCTGCGATCTGTGGAGAATTCAGAGGAGATTTGAAGGATTCCAAATTCATACTAAATTGTTTACTTTTGGGATTTGTTTTCTTCGCGCTCATCTCCTTGGAGATTTTTCTACAGTTTGAAGTACTAATTATACAAAAATTAAAGAACAAGTTATACAATTCAAAGGCTATCCATTTTGTGTTTTCTCAAACGTGCGCGAAATTTCATTGTAGGAATCGAAAGAACTTCGTCTGTACGAATCTGTACAGGTACAAGTAATGCCGCCATTTTGGAAATAGGATATATTATGCACTGGGCTTCCTGTGTGTTGTAAAGTTGGTGTGTGGGATACCTGTGTTTTACGGTGGCCCATAACCGTCACGGAGAAAAGTTTTTAAAAATATTTGGAGCTCAAAAATATGTTTTAAAAATCTTTCAAATTTTATTATTGTAAAAAAAATATTTGTATTTTCAATATGTACATAGACTACATAAGCATTTTTATCATAACTTTTCTCGTATTTGGTTGGCTTCTAAAGAAGCCGTTTTATGTATTTATTTCTGTGTGCTTTATGCCGCCTTTTTCTTCCCTGCCTTCTTTGCTGGTCTTTTCTTCGCTGGACTCTTCTTCTTTGTAGCTTTCTTCACTTTTTTGGGTGACTTAGCTGTAGCTTTTTTCTTGGGTTTTTTAGCTTTCTTTGGTGATTTAGCTTTCTTTGTAGCTTTTTTCTTTTTGAGAGTCGTCTTCTTGACAGCCTTCTTCACTTTCTTCTTCTTGGGTGTAGCCTTCTTTTTGGGTTTGGCAGCCTTCTTTTTCTTCTTTTCTTTTTTGGCCATGGCTTTGGGTCCAAGCTTGAATGAACCAGAAGCTCCTTTTCCTTTTGACTGCACTAGTAATCCTGCAGCAACTCCTCTCTTTAGAGCCATTCTTAGGTGTGGTCCTGCATCACCAACGCCCCTGAAGTTAGCCTTGATGTATTTCTGGATAGCTTGACGGGACGATCCACCTCGTTCTTTCATTGCAATAATGGCAGCTTTAATCATGTCTTGGTAAGTAGGATGGGCAGCAGGCTTAGCTGACTTGGCTGCTCTTTTTGCTTTTGGTTTGGCGCTCTTTGGACGAGCCACTTTCTTGGCACCGGGACTTGGGCTTCTGGATTTCGATCTTGACCTCGATCTTGATCTCGAACGAGAACGTGCTTTCTTAGGGCTTGCAGACATTTTGAAGCTTTTAAACAAGCAAACAAACAGTAACTTCTTATCTAATACAAGAAGAGAATGATTTAACGGAATCGCGCGTTTTGATTTTATACACAGCGAGCGGACGCCCGAGGGGGCAGTTCTTTTTCAGCAAGAACCGCCATGATGTTGAGCTGCTTGTGTTTGTTGGTCACACGTTTCGACCTTTTTTATAAAAACTACAGCCATAATTACCAAGGTTAGTGGTCAAATAGTTTTAAAGTATATAGAAGATATATTGAGAAATTAATATTTTTTTATTACTCATCGTCTTTTTCAGAAAAATCCTTATTTTAAAAGTACATTCTAAGTAAAAACTTTTGTTACCTTTCATTTTTTACGTCAAAAATGTTATTTTTCCAACGGTACATCTTTTATTATAATCATTTATTCGTTCGTTGATGTTTTTTCAATAGTTTGAATATAAATATGGTTATTTTTTTTCTGGTACGAATTATAAAAAACGAGCGAAATTCCACACAACAAAAACAACGAAAATGGCGCCTTCACTACCTGGGCAAAGTAGTTTTACTAGATCACTGCCGAAAATTCTTAGAATCACCTTTTAGCTATACATGAACTGTTTTGTACTTTTATTGCCTCATATCATATCAATGAAGTTCAGAACTTTTCATCCGGTTTTCTTTTTCACCTTCCTTGGAAACAGAAAGAAAAGCAAACAAAAAATCACAACTTGCTGGATCGAAATGCAAAAGCGCGCGAAAGGCAGTTCTTACCAAACGGGAGTTTAACGAGTATCTTTTCATCTCTATTGTTTTCATTTACACTTGAATTCTACGTAACTACAAGTGAAGTTTTCTAGAATCTTCAGACAAAATATTCAAATAAACAGAAAGTAGGTGTACAATTTCCTTCAGCAGCGTCAGTTTTCTCATCAAAATTATTTTGCCGTTTGAGGGCAGAACTGAAAACGAAAATTAATACTGAGTTTGAAATGATGTATTTCCGTTGCGAAATCCTTTTATAAACCGTTGGATTTTTCGTTTAAGGATGGAATAAGCGGAAATTGTACTATTTGAGTCACGTCTTTAATTAATTATTTGTTTTACCTTTGTAGCTCTTATTACGCTTCGCCATTTTTTCCCAAAATCAACATGAGAGTTTTTATAGTGAGTTTGTACGTGATTTCACAGCTTACTTCAAAACTTATTTTTTAACATTCATTACGTTCACTAAATATTTATTTATGCAGTTTCTTGCTTATCTAGAGCATTTTGGTCGTTTTGCATTTGATTTTCTTTTCTCACTGCAGCTGTATCTTTTTTGATTGTCCTAAAGTTTTTTATCGTTATCGCGATGTCAGAGGACGTAAATCGGTACTTTTTTATCTTACCGATATTATAATCTAATGTCTATTAAAGTCCATTTGTTTTTGACTGTTTGTGACTGCGATGCATGATAAGTTTTTCTTAGTTTTTCCCTCAAGTAGTTGCCCTGATCATCGACGCTTTCTGGTCTCAATGGAGATATTCCGTAGTAGGGTTTCTTAGTATATATTTTTAAATTGCTAATCGATCACAATCCAATAAAAACATGATTTCCTAGAAGATCGGCCGGGACAGGACCATTTCGATGTTTTAGTAGACTTTCTAAAAGTCCTTTTCAATTTTTTTTTTCGAGGCTTGGCAAACAAACACAGAGAGGTCGACTTGTCTAATGCTTTAGGCCTTACGTCATATTTTACTAGCTAAATATTTTTGAATATTGTCGGTGATATTGTCTATTCGGCGGAACTAGACATGAACAAGAATCTAGAAGGTAACTCGATCATGGTCTAATTGAAAGAATGACGTTCGATTAGGAAAGTACCCAAGTGCTATTGGACAGATAAGTGAACTGTTTCAGGAAGACAAGGAATTAAAAATACATCAACCGCGTAGGAAACTAGATAATTTTAGATTGGCTTTAAGCAGTGCAGGCTTTTACGTTCTTTCTAGGATATTTTTAGGCCGATATTTTTGTTTTTCTTGTTATTTTTCTTGTTATTTTTCATTATTTTTTGGCTCAATTACCAGTGTGTTGCAATGACGCTCAGTACTTCAAACCATGAATAAATAATATCTTAGACCTGAATCGAAAATTAGATTAAAGGCAATTATTGAATATTTGATGTCAAATCTCTGATGCTAATATTATTGAATTCTATAAATGGTAAGTAATGTTTTTGATCGGCCTACGCGTATGGGTGCGATGGGGCGAGCATGGGCGTGGTCGTGAATGTATCCAGTAATGACGCGCGTAGTCTGGGTCTAGTCTGGTATGCATAGTAATCAGTGTTTAGTGTCTCACTCCGAACAGAACGCATGTCGAGTTGTTTCACTTGTGACAAATATTTAGGAGTCTGTTGAAAGAATTGTTGTCTGTATGCTAGTGTTTGAACGATTTCAATTAGTTTAGCTGTATGCAGGCACTGTAAGACGTCTGCATAGTGCAGATTTGCTGAGGTTTTGTGCGGACTCGAGGATGGCTTTAGGGCTGTTCCAGTCGTAATTTTGTACGAGTTACCTTGGTTAATGTATTTGTTGCAATGAAGAAAAGACCAAATTTGACGATTGCCTGCCAAGCATCGGCAACCCCACCACCACCTCAACCGTAAGTAGTCCAGATTTTCAATTTAACAATTGGTTTTTCTTATAATCTTCTGATTTGCACACTATATTCTACATTCAAACTCAAAGACACCTATGACCCTTTGTCGTTGTTTTGCAGGAACGATGAAAATACTATAGATTTGCAAAAGGTAGAGGATGTTCGCAAGAAACTCGATGACCTGGAACTGGATGGATTACAGCGTAAGAGACTCGAAGAGTTCCTCAATGAAAAAAGGAAAATAGGAGAACTAAGTAATGATGATTTCGAAAAGATTGACGAGCTAGGAGCAGGGAATGGCGGTGTAGTCACCAAGGTCTTGCATAAACCTAGTGGCCTTGTTATGGCTAGAAAGGTAAAAAAAGACACAATTCAAGCATATTCTAGTCTTCCATTTATTACAGGAATTATAAACCAGTAATCTGAGATGAAGTATTGCACGACATCGATTATCATAGTGAGCTTTGCCCACTGCTCTTCTCGCACATTTGTGAGCTAATCTTGGTGTAAATTTCATCGTATTTTTTGCCATTTATTTCTTTGTCTTTTGCAGTTGATTCACCTGGAAATCAAGCCAGCAATCCGAACCCAAATAATCAGAGAGCTAAAAGTTTTGCATGACTGCAATTCTCCTTACATTGTTGGGTTTTACGGTGCTTTTTACAGCGATGGTGAAATTTCTATCTGCATGGAGCACATGGTTAGTGATCGAAAAGGGAATACCATTTCATTACATGTAAATTTCATATGTTGATATTGTACATTACACTGAAGTTATGTTCATTTGGTAGTCACGCTGAAAGCTGCAATTTATCTGTTTCTTCAAATAAAAGCAAAACGCGTTCGGCAAAACTATCGTTTCAAAACAGGAATGTGTATCAATTATTCACAGTGTCATTCCCCTCTCCCACACGTTGCAATCGTCATGCTACGGGTTTTAAGTCTTAGCCAACAAGCAAAGTTTTACCTAATAGTTCTATTCGTACGACCAAGGAAAGTAGGAAATATTAGTCGCCATGAACAGCAGTCTTAGCAAAACTATTTCAACCACACACATCTGTATATTGGAAATCGATTATTCTAGCACTGTGAACGATGCTAACACTTACAACTCAGTTTCTACCGGAAATCTTCCCCAAAATCGTACTCTTTTAACTAGCATACTCCATGTCTACGTGCCTTGATTCGTAAATAGAATACAGTGAATAATGTACAATTAGATATTCTTTAGTCTTAAGCATGTTATAACCGTACAATACACAGTGCATATATCCTGAGAGAGAAACTTGTCTGTTATGTCTTTGAAGGGACCGACTAAGCTATCCCAAAGATGTGTGCGTTGTCCTAATTATTGCTATTGTACCTATAAAAAAGCTTGATGTTTTGTAGTGTTTGTGTTTGAAAGTGCTCTGTTATTTGCATATTTCTGGGGTTCTATTTATGAATAAATTTCGTTTTGTTTAATTGGATGATACTTATAGATTTTTTCTTATTATTTCATCTTTGCTATTTTATTTAATTACATTATTTTACCATCACATTCATTGCACTAGGTATTGTCATATTCCAAATCACATTTCATTTCAACAGAGAGAGATTGATTGGGCTCTATACATGGGTCTTGCTAATACAGTTTTCTTCTAATTTGAATATTTTATTTGAGCTTACTTTTAAAACAAAATATCCTTTTATATTTTATAAGAGGAAGTTACCAAAAATTTTGTTTAGAATTTATTCGACATAGTATATTCTTTATTGAGTAGGAATATTCTTCGCTTAAATAACAAATAAGTTAAAATGATTGACAGTTTGGTCATACATTGTGTCCAAGAACTATTCTTTATTCATGTAACTAAGATGTTCTTAATAGTAATCCAGACACAGTGATAATTATTTAATAACTAATTTATCTAAACCTTTATTAGAAAACGTTGATGTGAAATTCATCTTCTTTGATTTAACAAAAGCATGCACATTTGTTTACATTCTTTGCACAATGGCATTATCAATATTTAGGGCTATAGTTATCATCAAGAAGCTATTGACCATAACTTGATGTCCTTTTTACCAGGATGGTGGGTCTCTAGACCAAATCTTGAAGAAAGCTGGTAGAATTGAAGAGGAAATTTTGGGCAAAATTAGTATTGCTGTAAGTATATTTCTATTACTATATGACTGCTGATTACTAAAAAACCAAAAACATGTGACCTAGTAAAATAGTGTTATGAATAAATATAGCAATCTAGAATATGTTATACATAGGGACAGCAAACAAGATAGTTTTGAACAGATAACATAGATGTTTTTATTTAATCTTAAGAATTGAAAATAATAGCTATTTTGAAATACCTTTTAGATAGGAAAGAAGCAGTTTATTCTAATTTTAGATCACATTAAAAACCTTATACACCTAATACAGCAGTGAAAATGATATCAAGATGTCTAGTGAAATTTGTTCTCTGAATTTACAACTGTTTTTCAGGTTCTTAAAGGTCTTAGTTACCTTCGAGAAATCCATTCAATTATTCACAGAGATGTTAAACCATCAAATATTCTTGTTAACACAAGGGGAGAAATAAAAATGTGTGATTTTGGTGTGAGTGGTCAACTAATTGACTCAATGGCCAATTCCTTTGTGGGTACCAGGTCATATATGTCAGTAAGTATCCAACTTTTTACAATACTTTTTATTTTGTCTAGTAACAAACAACCGTCAATGAAAAAGTTGATCACCAGTATTGATTGATAGTTGATTAAGAAACTGACCATATTGTTCTTCTGTACATAACTCTTTAGCCTGAGCGACTACAAGGATCCCATTATTCAATATTGTCAGACATCTGGAGTTTTGGACTTTCTCTTGTTGAAATGGCTATTGGAAGATATCCGATTCCTCCTCCAGATCCTAAAGAAGTAGATAAGTTGTTTAGTATGGATCCTCGTAGTATAGCATCTTCATCACAAGTCTCATCTAGTCGATTACCTCCAGGTGTAAGACCACCAAGTGGAGTGAATGATGGTGTACGACCCATGGCAATATTTGAACTGTTGGATTACATTGTTAATGAGGTAATACCATTGTGTTGTTCAATAGCCCATTTCCAAGTTCTTGAAAATTATGCATGAAGATGAAGCTTCATGCAAAATCATGCTTGGTGGTGGGAAATAACTCGTATATCTTTGACTTTTTCTGTTGCTTAAAAGTATATTTTTATGATTGAACTGTCAACAAGTCATAGAAAAGAGTGACAACAGAACAAGTCGGTAGTTTCACACCACAAAGTGTGATTTTGCACAAAGCCTTGCCTTCATGCATCATTTTCAAGAACTCGGAAATGGCCTATTAAGTTTAGAGTTTTTCAAAAAGTCCTCATATTATTCCCTGACTGTAAAGCCCAATAGGTCAGGCATGTATACTGCACATAATATGTAGTGTCTTACAATAATATATTATATTAGTGTAAGACACTACCCACTGATTCTAAAACTTGGAGAGGCAATGTGTTACGTTTGTTTCCTGATTTGTATTGTATTTACTAAAATTTATTTACATTTGCAAACCTTGTTCCTCATACCTCCTTTTCTGCAGCCACCTCCAAGATTGCCAACTGCATATTTCTCTACAGAATTCTGTGAATTTGTTCACAAATGGTTAGTAGAAATTAATTTTCTATTATAATTTCAAACTTCAGACTGTCTTTTTCAGTTTATAGCATAATTTTCCATGAACAAACTCACATACTGTAATAATAGATTTATGTTTTGAATCATAATAATTTGTTTTCCACCAACAGTTTGGTGAAGAATCCAGGAGAGAGAGCAGATCTGAAATATTTAATGGTACAGAATTAGTTTAATTTGAAAACTACAAACAATATCACATCACATCATCTAATAACCATACCACATCACACCATACTACACTACACCATACCATACTGCAGCACACCATACAAGACCAGGGGATACCATACCACATCACACCATACTACACTACACCATACCATACTGCAGCACA
>JAAAQI020076894.1:0-17014 GCA_011800005.2 Stichodactyla mertensii | reverse complement strand
TCTTTTACCTTGGGGACACAAAACAAGAGTTATCCCGGCTAGCAGGGACAACTCGCCTTCATATAAACAGCCCCTAATAATTTTTTTATTTCTGTATTGTATTGTAAAAAGGACATTACTTATTATCAGTCATTTTGTCACCTTTTCCATTAACTGAATTCATTGATTTCCTGTGTTTAATAGCAACCTAGTATGGCCTTATATTTTAAACAATGAAAACAGGGCACAGATGTCAAACATTTGATGTCATATTAAATGTAACTGTAATATTATAGTAGAATACTAGTATGCATTATATACTAGTATACATTAGTTGTTTGTTTCTAAATTGAAATCTGTAACACTGAAAAAAAAAGAATTATACTTAACTTTACTGACGTTTTGAGCTTTCGCCCTTCATCAGAGTAAAAGAGTAAAAGAGCTCGAAACGTCAGTAAAGTTAAGTATATTTCTCTTTTTTTCACAGTGTTACAGATTTCCTTTTATTGGTTATTGTATTTATTACACACTGACGCAGCCTATACAAGTTTACTCGCTAGTTTCCATTTGTGTTTCTAAATTGGTATGGGTTTAAATATTTGGACCACTAGATCAAAAGTGAATGCCATTCCTATTGCCTTGTTGGGTATTCAAATCAAAAAGGTTACTGTAAGCACTAAAATTTCTATTGAAAGAAACTGTATTTATGCACTGTGATAAAACTGTTTTCAAAGGACAATGGAGAGATTTTTTGAGATTCATACCTAGACTTTGATTAGCCTACTGATATTTTTTGTTACTATCATTAATATTATTATTGCTAAACTACTGTAGTGCTTTGGCTAGTGTATTAAAGCTTCTACACTTGGAGCACAAATTCTCTACAGACAATCTTTTTCTGTTTTATACATCGATAAGTGTTGGCAACTCTGGTATGTTTGCTGGCATTCATAAGTGACAGCATTTTTGCCAGTGACCACACTATAGCCACTTCTCCTTTCCATCCTCACTAGCTATAATATATCCTTTTCAGACACTCCAGTGTCAGTTAAATATTTTATTTTTGTTTTGGTTGGCAGTTCTTGAAGAACCAACATTTTGTACATGTTGTGTATTATGTATTATTGCATTCCCTTTTTTAATTTTCATTACAAAATGACACAGCTCATCTCTTGTACCTTTTCACCCTGAGGATGGGTTTTAGAGCACTTTTTGATGAGTTGGCTATATGTTTGAACTAAAATATCCTTTTATAAGATCTTTCAATAATGTGACAGAATATGACTGACACAGAGCCAAAAATATGACAAAAAGACTTTGTTGTAATACTTTCCTTTCAAATTTATAATACCTATTGCCATATTAGGTTTTAAAAGTTTAAAAACTCTTAGGTACTGATATTAAAAAGGCTTAAATATTTTATTGTAGGTTCCCATTTCATCACCTTTTGACAAATAAGCTTTTACTCCAGCTCAATAGTGTCAGACTAACATTCAAAAGAAAAACATATTGGTTTTAGCTTGAAGATACAAATAGGCATAGCTTAATATCAGTGACTAAACTTGATCACAAAAACCTTTTATTGCCTTAGGGACTGATAGAAAGATTATAGTAGAGTGTTTTGAAGTGATATTACAAGCTATTGAAGGCTACAGGGGCTATATAGTAGTAATTTGCTTTTTTCACTATATATCATCAGCCAAGCTGGCTCGTAGTTTTTAGTCAAATGTTTTTTCCACTTTGACAATTAGTTTTCCATAGTAATAATCAAGATTTTTGTCAATCAAAATGTTCATTTCTTTATTTTTAGATGCACTTACTGCTGGTGCCTCTCAGTTTGAGACTAATGCCTCAAGACTTAAACGCAAGATGTGGTGGCAAAACTGCAAGGTATGTACTGTGCAACATCAATGTGTCTGTCGAGAAAAAAATTGTTCACACCCAGTAACATGTTAAATAAGTTACAAGCCATTTTTAACCACACGTAATGGTTACCTTTTTTCACGTCTTCAAAATATTATGAAAAAAATGCCATTCATATAAAAATTCATTAGTATGTGAAAGTTAATATTAAGATGAAGAGCATCTAGAGCATGAAGAGCATGTATTGTTAACGAATACTGATCAAGCTATATTCCTCTGTTATATACAGATTATCAGCTAGACAACACAAAGCCATGTACTCATATAGATGCACGAGAGAAAATATAAAGAATGATTAACAAGCACAAGTGTGGCATGAGTCGTAGCCAAGTGTGACTCTAGCTTGTTAAGAGTTTTTTATGTTTTCTGAAGTGCATCTATAATGCCATGGGCGAGTGGCCTTGTGTTGTCTAATTGATTTATGAAATGGCTTGGAAAGCTATAACACAAGTGTGCAGCCCATGCCGAAATAGTTCATAGGTTTTTAGCCAATCAGAGCACATGTTATTTATCCATTTTGAAAAACAAACAAACTGGGAAGGAGGAATAATGAGAAGGATGCAAACTGCAGCATATATGGAGAAATAGTTCATATTTTTTTAATTATAATAAAATATATACCATGCACACAATATACAAAAATAATTTTCAGTAGTCCTCAGTAACATACTAAGTTGAACTTTTTGCAGATGTGGATTATCCTAATAATTGTGATTCTGGTAATTATTGCAGTGATTGTCAGTAAGTATACCAATTAAAGCATTATAAATATAAAATAATTAGGTATTTAATTCTTCAAGTTTTAAAACTTTACTCACTATAATAAGATTTACATATGTAAAGACTTTCAGTCAATTTTTAAAGTCATTCTTGGGTAATGAAATCTATTTTGATTCCTGGTCATTTATCTGAATTTTCTAGGAATTTTGCCAACTATGTATGTGGGAGTAAATTCATGAGTGGATATATTACATTAGTATGCTATGCCTCTTATTGGGGTAGGCTGTTGAACTGGGAGACAGCCCCCCACTCTTATACGAAGAGTTAAACAGGTTCTTTAATGTCCTCCATATACAGAATATGGAAGGGATGGGAGACAAGGCCCATGGTTTAAAGTCCTTATCCAAGACCTGAAAGTCATACTGTTTGCAGGTGTAATTACAAAGGCAGCACCTTCTCACTTATTTTAAGACCCTAAGTGTTGGTCTAGCTGGGAATTGAACCCACAACCTCCTGCACAACAGACTGATGGTCTACAAACTGAGCTAACCTGGTGGCGTTTTTGTCCAGTTGGATTCAAATTCATGAACTTATCTGCAAAGTTTTTAGTGTGCAATTATAATAAATCTCTCTGATTGTTGAGCTAAAAGTTATGTTTTTTTATTTAGTTTGGGTTGTATCAACTACTGGAACAGGTTCGTCAAACAATTCTTCCTCATCATCAAAACCAACTACAAAAGCCAGTACCTAATGCAGGTTGCACTGAAAACTTGTGGCATACATTATGCCTAAAACAGACTTCTGTGGATAGACACACTCATAACAGCCTTCAAAAACTTGATACTTAGACTCTAGTGTGTTCTCATGTGACAAGATAAGTTTTTAGAAATGTCATGCCACTGTTAAGTAACTAATATTCTGATTTGATTAACAGTAAAGCAATTGAATGAGAACTAACTAAAGTCAACTTTTATATTGAATATTGAGAATGTTAAGGATTTCATAAGAATTGTTTGTGCCTTTAGGGACTGGTCATCTATTAGAAGGGGGAGATCTGTTGCAAAGGTAGGGAGGGCCATTATATTTCATGCAACCTCAAAGAGGAGGGTCCCAAAAATTTGTGCAGGACTTTGAGGGGGTGACCACTTGATTTACATGTATACGTGGTATCATGGTGGCTTACAATTTTTCTGTAACAGGGGGGGAGAGGGCCTCTTAAAAAGGTGCACATCAAAAAGAAAGTGCAACACTCCTTCTCCCCTCTAGTGACTGGTCCCTTATTAAGTTACCACAAGAAATATGGGATAAGTTGGGAATCAGTATATCCAGGTATCATGTTGAATTCCCTGCCATTTTTTTCCCAGTTGTGGAATCATAAAAATGTTCTGCGTGTCTGATGTTTGCTGTCTAATGTTTATAAGTTTTGTTTGACAAAATAACAATATTTTTTTCCAAGGATAATTATTGTAAATATGAAAGTTAAGTGGTTCTTTTTAATTTCTCTTTCCTCTATTTCTTGTTATCACATTGAAATTAAACCCAAAATTTAAATAGGAATCATTTGAGACCATAAAAATAACATTAAAAAGATGGTTAAGAATCATCTACATGTATTTGTCTAGATAGACCACAGGCTTATTAACTAAATGCTCTCTAATAACTTTCAGAGACAAATACATTCAATTAAAGCTAAAGGGAAGAAAAAACTTGAGTTTTCCATCCATCTGACCTAATGCTATTCATTACTTTTTTTGTAACTACTTTCAAATACAGCTTTCTCAAATTCTATATATGCAAAGTCCGCAATTGAAATTGAGATATATTAAAGTTTTAATCTCAGTGACTGACATTCCAATTTGAAATAATCTGAAATAGAAGATTTGGAAATTAACTTTTGACTCATACTTTTTTTTAGTTGATTGTTTTATGTATAGTGCTATAATTAAACCAATAACATAACTGAATAAAAATTTGATTTATATTTGTATTTTACCTTAGCTTTTTTTTGTCTTGATTAAAGTAACTTTTGTTGTCCATTTAATAATAATAATAAAAACTAGTGATAACAAATACTGACATTTTGATGTCGCTGACATCATTTTCAGAGTGAAATGGAAAAGTTTGAATAAATAATTTAGAGTCAGTTCAAGTTCTCAAGGGAGTTCAGTTAAACAAAAACTTTTGCTCGCACTGAGTCTGATTGAATGTTCAATTTAGGCTTCCTTGCTTGAATGAGCAGCAAATTAATGAATTGGGCAGTCCAGCTTCCCAGTACATTTTTTTTAAGACAGTGAAATGGTTGCTTAGGTCAGGGACATCAAGGAGGTCATGTTCAGTCTTGAGCTGTTTTCCAACGGTCGAGTGACGATTTTCTTCAACTCATTGATATAGATACCTGCAAGTATAGCCAACATCATCCACATCATGCAGACCACACTTAAATAGGGAAATTTGGGAGAGGGAAAATGGGAATTTTTTCATTTTTCACTTATCTCCTGTCCTGCCTCCTGTAGCCTAAGGGGCTTTTTAGTTAAGGAAGTGTTATTTATGTTCATTTAGGAAAAGACATGTCAAGTTAGTTTTATCATGCAATAGACCTTTTTCTCAAGGCTGCTCACTCATCAAGATTCTAGAATTTGATGAGCCACAAAACCCGAACTGGGGTTTTGGGAGGAATATTATTAGAATTTATCTATTAAAAATTCGTGAAAGTTATTCTCCTTGTATTATTTATTATTTATTTATTATTTATTTATTTATTTTGGAATGGTGCCCTTTATGTATTCCATATATGGTACGAGCAAATAGCAGTCCCTAACAAGCAATATGAAGCACCTAACAAGCTAATAGCGGCTCCAGTGAAGTTTGAAATTATTATTATTGTTGAAATTTTATTCTAAATTAAAAATTTTCAAAGAACAGTCGAGAATATTTATCGAGAATTGAACGGGAGAGTCTACAGAGCACGCAGTTGATGTAATATATTCGTAGAAATACAATGAAAAACACATAATACAATGGATAGAACGACAATAGATCACAATAGATTTTATGAATATATTACATCAACTGAGTGCTCTGTAGATTCTCCCCGAATTGAACGCGGAAACCTTCATTACCAATCCCTTCATTTCCCCTAAACCCAACCACCAAGCCGTGAAGTAATTTTGCTAGGAGTCACATTTTAGGGGCTGCTATTCACTTGTTAGGTGCTTCATATCGCTTGTTAGGGACCGCCATTCGCTTGTCAAATAATACCACATGGAATACGTATGACAACCCCATCTGGAGTCAGATTGGCATGCAATCTTGTTCCCAGAGCCGTTATTTCTTACTGCGCTTGCTCTACGAAGATTGGTTAGCATGAGCACACAACCTAAGAAAAAATGGTCTGTGTGATCAGAAGCCTTGAAAAGTGCAGTGTGAACACAGGTGGTCTGCAAAATATCAAACACACACACACATACACACGAGTGCAAATGAGGGTTAGGAATAAAAACCTTCCCTAAGAAATGGCAGGTCCTTTATATAAATGACAGTGGTTTTGGGAGTATTTATATCTCTGTAAAAAAGAGAAAGAAAGCAAGCAAGGAAGGAAGAAAGAAGATAAGGCTGCATTCATTATGTATGGCAGGGAGGGTGCAGGTGAAATTCAGGGTGATCTGAAAATTTTCTTATCAGTTAATGGGGGATTTCAACTTTTTTTGGACATTGAGAGGGGGATGCAAAATTTTAGATAATGCTATTAAAGCTTAGCTAGGGGGATACATGATTTTTTTCTTATTACAAGGGAGGGATCTTAAAATTTTCCTAGTATATAAAAATTTCACCTGCCCCCCCCTTAGTAGGAAGGAAAGAAAGAAAGCAAGCAAGGAAGGAAGATTAAAAGGAAGGAAGGAAGAGAAAAGGAAGAAAGAACGAAAGTAAAAGGAAGGAAGAAAGGAAAGAAGGAGAGAAGGAAGTAAGAAACCAAAAGGGAGGAAAGAAAGAAAGAGAGCGGAGAAAAATAGCTTTCTTCTAATTTGGGTTCCCTGTGTATCCTTTGCCCGAGTGGTCCCTCGCTTGCCAGTGCCACTCAACAAACAGCAACATGGCGTCTGTTGTGACAGTCGTCAGTCGGTTTTGCTATCGAAGTCCGACAAGACCTTTATTTGTAGCAGCCTTAATCTTCCTTATCTTGATAACCTGGAAATTCCTGACTGCTCAGCCAGATGCAAACGCTTTAATGATGCACAGTAAACATGGAATAGTGGCGGAGAAGGCGTCCGAGCAGCATTTGGTGCACAAATTGCACGTCCCTCTGCAAAGCCCTGTGAAAAAACAAGATTCAAAGAGACGCTTGGTGAACAGGCTTGACAAGAACGGCGAAGCAAAAGAAGCAGGACACCATGGAAAGGTCTACGACGATGAAGAGAACGCTGTTCACGAAAAACAAAGCAGTGATGATGTGACATCTTTGAAAGGAGATGCACGACTTCAAAAACGTAAACATAAACTTCTTGATACCGATAAATCCAAGTCACTAAACGATAAAATATACGACGAAGAAGAGAGTAAAAATGATAGGACAGATGAAAATAAAGAAAATAAATCAGGAGAAAAGGATGGCGAAGAAACAAAGGCAAATCCTCATAGCGGTGTCGTTAATAATAAGAAAAGAAAAATGGATTCAAAAGCTCATTTATTAACTCAGTTGCCTAGCGAGCACGGGCTTCACCAAGCAACCAAATCCACAGAAACTATTACAAACACTAAAAACAAACCCCAAACTACTAACGATACAAGACTTAAGGATTTTCCTGTGGGAACGTACAATATATTATTGACTTTAGTAAATATGTCTCCTACTAGTGCCCTTGCTACTGGTATGAAGAAATGCCTGAGGTCTATATGCAGGTACAGCACGATACAGCTGACTGTACACGTAGTATGTGATGATATCGGGAAGATGGTGGTTCAAGAGTTTTTTAATGGCATGACAGGGAGGTGTAGACAGTCTGAAGTTGTGTACCATGACGTTGGAAGTCTTACTCGACAACTTGCACCTATAACACGTGCTTTGCAGGTATGCAAAAAAAGGTTACTTGGGAAAGGGATGGAAAAAAAAGGGAGAAGAAAGATGAAAATGAAGCTTTCATAGATTGCTTTCTATAGCAATCCCAGGGATGGATTTTTCCTATGGAAGGGTGCGTCCCTAGTATTTGGAGTGAATGGGACACAATAGGAGTTCAGAAGCCAGGGCACTTTCCTATCCATTGAAAAAAGGGGGGACTGTGGTTTTGTGCCACTGAACCCAATAATCCATCTATATATGAAGTTTTTTCTGTTGAAGTCAATTTTTAATTAACACTAATACATTCAGTAATAGACCTAAACCCTTATGATGTTTCATACCTAAATTACCACAATCCTATTCGAAATCTCTTTTCATATTCAAATGTTAAAACTCCTTTGAGAATACTAAGACAATAGTGAAAATTAACATGACCAAAAAAGCTACTGAAAGGGATTCCTGGGAGTGTAGGTATGAAACATTATGGTTGAGGTCTATACATTCATTCATACATTAGAAGTTAGAAGCAATTTAATTGAAGCAACGTCAACCAGGCCTCCTGCACAGCTGCTATGTGTTACTTCTGGTTTCTGCACCACACAACAGCTGCTCAGGAGGTTACTTCAACCAAGATTGAAGAAATTTAAGCTTTATTTTCACTATTCTTTTACCTACTTTCTAAACTTTTGTGAATACCCTGCCTGGGCTCCCTGGTAAATCCTTTATCTAGGGACAAATATAGCTACCCAGAGGTTGATATTATTTTAATATCTTCTAAACTACAGGGAGGGCTGGTACACTGTATAAGATACAATGGCCTTAGTACTGTTGAGAAAAAAAAAGAAAGAAAGAAAATTACAAATAAAAATTATTAATTCTTTTCTAGGAATTCTTTAGCTCTGGGAATTCTTACTACAATAATCCAATTTTCTTCATGTCAACTGCTTTGTACAAAGTCTTTCCTCCAAAGCTCACTAAAGTCATAATGTTAGATGTTGACATGAGGTTTGTATTGAAAAGCTCTCTGTTATACTGTCTCAAGAAGGTCTGGTTATTTATGGATTTTATTGCTAAAGCAGTAATATTGTCTTGTAGAGATGATGGTGGTGTTGATGGTGGTGATGATGGTATGTGGTGGTGTTGGTTAGGGTAGTTAGGTTGATAATGATGGTGATTATGGTGATGATGATTATGATAGTGCTGGTGATGTAGATGGGGATTGGATGGGATGGGAATGGAGAGTGGGATGGGATGAGAATGGTGATGGGGAGGGTGGGATAGGGATGGGAATGGAAATGGGAAGGATTGGAATGGAATTGGAATGAAGATGATGGGAATGGGATTAAATTGGAATGGAGATGGGGAAAATGGGAGTGTGATGGGATTGGAATGGAGATGGGGAGGATGGGATAGGGATAGGAATGGAAATGGAAAGGATTGGAATGGAATGGGAATGGAGATGAGGATAGGAATGGGATGGGAAAGGGATTGGAATGGAGATGGGGAGGATGGGATGGGATTGGAATTCAGATAGGGATGTGTTGCCCATACAAATATCTGTTTAATAAAAAATTTTACATTTTCTTTATTACAAAGATTTTTCAGGGATATAAAGCTTCTATTTGACATGTTCCACAGCTTCAAAGAATCCAATATCATGGGTATTGCTCGGGAACAGTCCCCAGTCTATCGTCACATACTCTACGCTTATAGAGCAGCTCACGAGAACACCTTACTAGGAGAACCACCGCCAAATGGCGCAACAGGTTTTAATAGTGGAGTAGTTCTTTTTAACCTGGAACAGATGCGCAAGTCTACCACCTACAACAATGCTTTAAACCATGCAAAATTAAAGGAACTAACAGAGAAATATCACTTCCGAGGACATCTTGGTGATCAAGATTTTTTCACACTGTTAAGTTTTGAATATCCTGATTTGTTTTACACTATCCCATGTTCATGGAATCGGCAGCTTTGTTTATACTGGAAAGAAAATGGATATCACGATGTTTTTGACTTGTATAACAATTGCAGTCAACCTATTCATGTTTACCATGGAAATTGTAGAACTGATATCCCTGGAGATAAAAAAGATCAGGACTGAGGCATTAGGTCTCATTTTAGGTAAAGTCTAAAACCAATCCTTAATAGAGGTAGATGAAAAACAGGAGGGGAGGGAAGCTAGGGGGGCTTCATAGGTAAGGAATAGCCTATGATTGAGCTATCCATGGATATTTATATATGATTACATTTATATTTAATAGAAATTTATTTCAATATTTATATAGTGTAACACACACTCTGGTATCCAAAAGTCTTACATTTAAGTAGAGGCTTCTTTAGCAGGTTTTTGAACAATTATATACACTTTCAGGACATTAGAGAACATTAACTGTTGTTTGACTTAAGATGGTTTTGAAAAAAAAGGCAAGTCACATTTTTTGGCACTTTTGGTCTTATATCAATCATAATTATACCATAAAAGAACATTACTGTATCTCAGAGATGCAAAGGCTAAAAATTTTGAAAGTTAAAAGCCAATAATTTTGAAGAGTTTAAGTAAATAAATTTAGATGCAAAAAAAAAAGCTTTTATATGATTAACCTTTTTCAAAAAAGGTCATCAGCCGGAGATCTGGAATCTGAAATCTGAGACTGAGAAGAATGGAGGTACGAGCTGTGAATTTATTTCTAAATTGAGCTTTGATTTAAGGCTTTTGCGTGACATGTTCATAATTAAAATAGAAACTTAACGGATTTTACACGAGAACAATATTTGAATAAATTGACATTTCAGCTACACTGTGGTAGCCTTCATCAGAATGAATTAATCATTCTGATGAAGAAATTGACCTTTCAGTGTAGCTGAAAGGTCAATTTCTTTGAATATCGTTCTCACACATGAAATCCATAAGCTGATGAAGGCTACCACAGTGTAGCTGAAACATCAATTTCTTGAATATCGTTCTCACATGTGAAATCTGTAAAGTTTCTATTTTAATTATAAGTTTTATCTTTTAGTAATATTTGAAACACAAGTGTGAGTGTTTCATCGGGCTTTCAAAGGCCAAGTGCTTTTTTTGTTTTCAAGTGTTTGGAAACCCAATGAAACATGAAGCATGCAGTATTTCAAATGACTTCTCTAACAAACTGATCAAATACAAAAAAGAAAAGTCTCTGGAGATTATGAACTACTACAACTGAAACAATATTAAGAATGGACTCGTGATTTATTGTATTTTTATTGTTTACTGGACCAAACCTGATTGCTAATTGATATATAAAGAATAAAACCCATTTGTATAAATTAAGTTTTGAAAACTCATTCACTAGCAACAAAATGGCTTGTAGTGTTGTGGTAAGTCAAGGGGTTGGAAAAGTTGAGGTGTGGGGTTCAACTCTCGATAAGATTACAAAACTCTTTAAGACACTTGTACTAAAAAATAAATTCAGTCTGTAATACATTTTTAGAGACAATATTTGTCAAGACAATTATAAGTGTCACTATTAAACTCAGTATTTCAAGATACTTACAGGAGTCAAGCATAAGTAAGATGTTTGTATTCGGATGCAAATTAAGAACACAGGAAAATATTTTAAACACTAGTGATGTTCAACTCGTGTTTCATTGGATTTCAAAACCCATCCACCTGACCAAATTAGAAATTCTGGTTGGCCAAAAAAGTCATGAATTATTAATGTAAGAAGTAGTTTGCAATCTGCTACACTAGGTAGTTTATAGGACACCACCTTTAAGCAATGACTTGTGCTGGCAAATCATCTGGCTCAGATTTCAGATCACTGAATGACAACCTTTTTTGAAATATGTACAATAAAAGAACAGAGATGCAAAGCCTAAAAATTTTGAAAGATAGAAGCCAATAATTTTGAAGAGTTGGGAAAACATTCTGGGAATTATAAATTTAAAGAACTAATTAACTTGAGTTGCAAAAAAAAAAAGATTAGTAAATAGGTTTAGAATTAATATTTTAAACGCAGTATGTACATTAAGGTTTTTATTGTGTTTTATATTTTACCAACCAGCTTTCACTATCAAACAATATTAAAAACCAAAAATTAAAGAGGTTTAAAAGAGTTTGTTTTATTATTTGTAGTAACTTGCTGCAAAAACTGTAGGGTAAAATTTATTGCATGGTATGTTACAACACAGACTGTTCATCTTTTTGGGTTCCAATATGCAATATGCAAGTTGAGTGAGTCCTATTGCATTAACATTCTCAAAAAAATTTCAGTCATTTTCTGTGTTGACATCTGTATAGAGCAGGGTTACCACAACAGCGAACACCAATTATTGTGTTAGTAGAGCAGATTTCTTATGACTGTGAAAAGCTTGCGGCATGATTTATATATTAAGCATGCCTTGCAGCACCTGTGATGGTTCTAAAATTTTTATGTTCCTTGCCATGCCTTAACTGTGTCACAGTGGTGTTCATGCCACAGCTTTTCACAACCATATGAAATCTGCTGTACTATATGACATTATATACCAGTCTGACAGTAACACGGAATCTGTTCTTACTGAATTAAAATTGCAATTTGTGGTATCTTATCCCCTAACAAAGTTATGACTATATTGTCAAGGTGTTACTCTAAATTTTCAGGCAAGATTACAGTTTAGACAGCTCAAAGTGTCAATCAAATTAGTCTTGTGTGATTTGTTGAACATTTGAAATTAATCATAATTTGATTGACATCTCTCTCTCAGGTGTTCTTAGGGTTGCACTTCAATGATAATTACTTTTGACTAGCAAGTTTCCATCTTGAACAAATTTTGAACTCCTGCAAATTATGTGGAAACATGTTGGAACTGAAGTTATGATGCTTTATCATACAAACACACAAAATATTAATATAAATCATTAAACCCCACTTAATATACATGTAGAATGATGTAATTTAAAATAACTTTTTTTACCTTCACAATTTCTACTGAAACCATGCAACATTATGCTAAAAATCATTGTAATGAAGATAATGCATTATGAATCATTTTATGTACATTACTCATTACTTTTTATTTCAAATGTTTTAAATAATAATAATAGCAATAGCAATTTGATTCCAAATAAAACCCATAGGCAAATACCTGCTCTGAGTCAAATAACCCATTTTTGACTTTGAGAGACATTTAATTTACTTAATGGGGAGGGCTGTGTAAACAAAGGCATACCATACTAGTTACAGCAGATTTCATATAACTGTGAAAAGCTTGTGGCACAATTAGTGCTGTAAGCATCATTGCCTTGCCTTGATTGTGATGTTTTCTACAATTTGACTTGACTTGCCCTGCCTTGACTGTATTGCAACTATGTTCAAGCCACAAGCTTGTCACAGTCATACAAAATCTGCTCTTCCTGTCACCCTTCCACTATGTGGCATGACATTAAACACCTCTTCATCCCCCAGAAATATTAGTGACCCTCCCCTTTTTACACCAACCCTTATCTAAAATTAAAACAGTTGCTGTTCCCTGATGAAATCCTTGCTGTGGAAAGTTTCAGTTCAAGCTCATTGCAACACAAGGAATGTGTGATGAGACTTGATAAGTTGGACAAAGTAGCCATCTTCCTGCAATCATACCCACTCAATAAAACAATAAAATGATGCCTCTTGATTTTTTTTGAAAATAAATAATTTATATTACCAAACATTATTACTGTGATATAGAACTTTTGTCCTCCACTACATGTAAAATATAATTCTTTAGACACTGTGGTATATCCAGTTCAGTGACAATATACAAGCTATTTGGAGATAGATACTTGCGAAGTCTAACTCGGCACATCTGCATGAGAGTTTTAGGCTGACCTATGGATTGAATTACATTGAGAAACTATTTAGACATTTTGATTAATACCATTCTACCATTTTGCATTGACACAATAACATGCTATTGAATAAAATCAGCATCATCTTTATCATTACCATCATCAGCATAGGCATTGTTATCAATATCAATGTCATTATCATCATCAACAGATCAGTGTCATCATCAAAATCAATGTCAGCTTTGTCATCACCAGCATTAACATCAATGTAATCATTGTCATTGTCATCATCAACATTGATGTCAGCTTCATCATCATTGTCATGTGAGCTTCATCATCATCAAGTGCATTAAGGCCTGGGATTTTAATTTGCCCATATAATGAAAAATAGCCTTATTTTTGTTGCAATCAAAAATAGAAAATGATTTTCAGCTATGGTAAGTGATGTATTTTTACAAACTTAACATTTTAGTGCCACTTTCGTAAGATATATTATGGGGTGAGTCATGTGACCTGTTACATCACAAAACACGTTTTTCAATTTGTGGTGGTGGAAAAAATAGGAACCAGTGAGTGATTTTTCTAGTTCACTCTAGGTGTTATGTATGTGCTTTCATTGGCAACTCCACCATCTATCTTTGTTAAGGAGACATTATGCAAAATAGGTCAAGTGACCTCAATTGAATCACATATCAACACAAATATCTCCTTAATGAAGACTGATGGTTGAGCAGCCAAAACACATTCATAATCAACACCTAAAGAGAACTATAAAAATGTAGAAAAAACATTGGTTCCTATTTTTTCTACCATCACAAATTGAAAAACATGTTTTGTATATGTAACAGGTCACGTGACTCACCTCATCTTATAAAAGTGGCACCAAAATGTTAAGTTTGACAAAATATTCTAAGTTACCAAGAATCTTTAAAGTTTATGCTTGGAAAGCATTGGAAGTTAATTTTTCATAAATTCCTTGAAATCTCAGGCTTTAATGTACTTGAGATTGTCCTTGGGTACCTCTTCCTATTAGGCATTGCATGTGATTTGTGGGAGAGAGTTGGGAGGGATGAGTCTTTGAGATGAGTGGGGGAGTGTCCCCCCTGAACTCCGATATCAAACCCTTGAAATGGCAGTGAGTGCAGAGATTTACAAGGATTTTGAAGAATTAAGACATACCATGATTTTTCCAGATATATTCTAACAATTTTTTGTATCTAGAGTACTTTTCCATATTTGAAGTGTTGGAGTATCGCTGTAGCAGTGCTTCAAGGCAATCAATAGCTGAGCAATCACTCTGGTCAGGAATGTCACAACGGGCTCCATATTCTATTAATAAACTTGTTAGGGCTTCAACTTCTTCTCCTGTCACAACTAAAAATATTGTAAAAAATCATCAATTAAGTACTGATATTTGATCTACAACTATCTAAAAACTAAATATTATAAAATTATATGAAGAGAAAAATAACATTTTGCCCTTGGCTGAAATTGAATCCCACATCTTCAGTTTCCTTGTCCAATATGACAACCACTACACTACAAGGACCAACCATATGCTGGCAATGCAGCTGGAAAATATAGATTGTAAACAATTACAGCTGTATAGAGAAGATCCGTGACAAACATACCTTCATGCATAGGGGTTCTACCACTACTGCACTGGACATTAGGGTCTGCACCAGCATCAAGAAGAAACTGTACACAAGAAATACTTTGGGCTTCACATGCAACATGGAGAGCAGTCTTGTAATGGGCTTTTTCTCTTTGAGTGACAGATGCATTGTATTGCAATAGTAATTGAATGACGTTACTGCGATAAAAAGTGAGATGACTCAGTTTAGCATTAAATTAGACATCTTTTGAATTCATCTCCATGTACCAACCACAGAACAAGGTTGCTCTTGATATGTATTAGATTTAGCATTGATGACAGGATCTCAAGAAGACATTGCAAACATTTGTTTTCACAGGCATGCTGGCCTTTTCTAGGTTTGTGTCCTCATCAGTAGGTTACATATGATTCAATACAATGTAGCTGCTTTCTCATGTCGTGTTGAGGACATGAACCTAAGAAAACAGCAGCACACAATGAAGAAGAAAGAATTCACATTCCTCTTTAAAATCATGTCATTATTTCAAATTTATTAAAACTATTGTTGTTTATAACTAAAGTGAAAATTCTGATTGTTCCCCTTTTCTTCTTCTCCCATCATTTTAATTGAGATTCCCATTATTAATATCTTTTATCATAACTATAATTATTAAACTCATTTTCAAACAGTTTTTTGTGGTTTACCTGTGTGCTCTTTGTGCAGCAAGATAAAGAGGGGTTTGTCCCCATGCTTCCTCAACATTGACCATAGCCCCTGCATGTAGTAATATCTGTGCACAGGTTAAGTGACCAAAATATGCTGCTTGATGAAGAGGGGTGCTTCCAAATCTATTAATGAATAGATTCTAATCAAATTGAACATTCTTCAAATTATCCTTTCTTGCATTACCTTAAAATTATGTTTGATTATTCTATAGCAATGTCAATATGAAGTTCCCAACAAAATGTACAAATTTGCTTGTAATGAGAATCTTAGGTATGCAGTTTTGACTGCATTTGCCTTGTGGGATGTAGCAATGGTAACTATTTGATTATGACCATTAATTGCCAAATGAGCCACACTAGCCTTCTCCGCAGACAACTCCTTGGGTTTCCTTTAGCAACAGTTATTGCACTTCCTTTATAATGGTTACATTGACTGTGAGGAGACTGAGAGTGCACTTCTCTCCCCATTCTCTCTACTCTCACCTCTCCTAAACAGGAAGCCCAAGAGGCAAAAAACTGACAGTGGTGCCTGTGGAGGAGCCTAGAGCCACACAAAGCTAACTACATGTAGATATTATAGTCCACATATTGTACCTTGAAGTACTGTTGACATCAGCTCCATATTCAATGAGGATTTTTACACAGTTAGCATATCCATGGTAGACTGCAAGATGTAGTGGTGTCAGACCATCTTTCTCCCTGGCATTGGTTGAAGCACCTTTATATCAAAATAATATCTTAAGTAATGGTTATATAGAGGTTATCACATGTTATCGTTTTTATTCACAAGTTTTCTGTCATATTATGAATGAGCAAGTCCACAAGTGAGTGATATGATATGGAAAATGAGTGAATAAAGACAATATCAAGCTCTTAACATGTCATTATTTGTTTATTACACATTTAGGGTCAATACAATGACACAAAGTATTTTATTGTTAAAAATGTCATTGGATAGTTTACCATGAAGTGATATCATATCACTTCACTGATGTGGATTTTATCAATTAGGCTTTATCACATGGATATCAATCCTAAATGCGTACTAATATAATAATATATGCATCACTGTTAGTTGCATCAACCTGTGAACAGTTGCAAAAGAAACATCAGGGTTCGTGCTGGGGTCAGTAAACAAAATTTAAGGAGTTTTCAAGGACCAAATAGTAATTTTTAAGTAGTACCTTTTGCAGCAACTTTAACATAAAATGGTATTCCTGTCATTGTTTTT
>JAAAQI020076783.1:0-11717 GCA_011800005.2 Stichodactyla mertensii | reverse complement strand
TACTCGACTAAAACTGTTATTTTAAATAATCTTTTTCGGGAAGTTAGAAAGATTCTAGCTACTAAATCATTAAAGCCCTAAAGGAATGTTTGAAATGTTGGAATATTTACTTTATATAAAGCGTAGTTCAATGATAATATTCATGCAACAGAGAAAACACTCGGAAGCGCGCGCAAAAGTGTGAAGTTCAGTGAATTATGATTAATTTTTAACACTTACTAATGAAAGTTCTCTGTGTTTCCAAAGCTTCAGGGCACAGGAGATCAACTTCTCGAGTACAAACGCGGCTACCAGCTGGAAAATTACAAAAGCAAACACCATGTAACAATTTTCCACAGCGGGATGAAAAAGTGAGCAGGGACTGTTCTAGTTTGGGCCCGTCCCGTTAACATAGGGATCAACCTAACTAGAGGTTAGAATACTTACTACATTCTGGGTGATGTTCATGATCTATTCCTCCTCTTGGTGATGTCTGCATGTCTTTTTTCTGCCTTAAAAACTTTCATTAGAATACTTTCGACACTTCGCTACCAAGACATGAAGCTTTTACAATATGTGCATAGCAAACATGGACTCTTGTTGCGTGACTGTTAGACCCATAAAACTATCCCTTGACGAAATAATACAACATTAGTACTCTAGTAGAACTGTTCTGTTTGATAATATCTGAAGATAACTGCAGTTTTAAGCAAAATTCAATTGCGAAAAATGTTAAAGTAAAATAATCTTTGCACATTTTGTAGCGTTGTGTGACACACAGGAAGCCCAATAAACAAGAGGTAGACTGGTAACAATGGAACCAAAATGGCGGACGAAGTTCTTGTTTGGTGTGATGTGCGGAAGAATATTGGTGTTTTACAGTTCATTCTTGGATTAAAGGAACCATGGAAAGCAGAGAAAAGTTACCCTGACTCTATCAATGCAGGAACCACTAAGATAACTGTGAAATCTGACGGTGTTGTCGTTAAAAAGAATGATAAAGTAAATGCACAGCTGAGAAAAGACAAAAAGACGAGCGATTCTTTGAGAGAAATTCGTATTTTATTTCAAGGTAAGAAAGCTCAAAATTTCTTTATGAAGATGTAATTTACCCTTTAAGAATAGTGAAGCTAATTCGATGAAAATTAAGGCTTAGTTGACAAGTACTGAGGGTTTGTCTCAGCACACATTTCAAAGCACTTACGGTGTATCTTAATTAATTATTGTCATTATTTGAATATTTCAGATATCAAAATAGATCCTGTAACATGTAATGGTTTGTCTCTAGTACAAGAAAGTGAGGTTCAAATGAGGCTTCGAATAAGCAAAGATAGCCCATCTAGCTCAGACAGTGTGTTCTCACAAATGGATGGATATAATGTACTAATGGATGAAGAAAGGAGGAGCTTACGACAAGCATCTGTGGAGCTGCACTGTAAAATGTGTTTGGAAAATGTTACAGGGAAAATGTAAGATTTTGAGCTGAGATCTGAAGCAATGATGATGGTGATGGTGGTGGTGGTGGTGATGATGATGATGATGATGGTAGTGGTGGTGGTGATGGTGGTGATGATGATGATGGTGGTGATGGTGGTGGTGGTGGTGGTGATGGTGGTGATGATGGTGATGGTGGTGGTGGTGGTGATGGTGATGGTGATGATGGCGATGATGGTAGTGGTGGTGATGGTGGTGGTGGTGGTGGTGGTGGTGGTGGTGGGGGGGGGATGGGGAGGATGGTAATGGTGATGGTGGTGATGATGATGATGATGGTGATGATACAAGATGATGATGATACATGATGATGGTGGTGGTTACTGATGTTGACAATAAGGATAATAACAGGATGATGGTGATGATGAATGTGTTTAGTAATAGTATAACATTAATTTTTGGATGAGGAAACAAAATAACTATTTTTTTCTTTTTAGGCAATTTGATAGAGTTCTTGAATTACCATCGGAGCTATGGCAGCAAGCATCACTTAATCTATGTTGCCATGGTACCATATCTAACCTGCCATCACTACAAGAAGGTTCATTAAATCCTGCTGAAAGAGATTGTTTGCTGGGCAGTTATTTCATTATGGTTCATTTGAATGCTATAAAATCAAAACATCTTGACACAAAGGTAATCTGAAAAACCTGTGATGAAGATAGATTGGCAGAGTATCAGGAGGTACTATGGTGCTGGTCTAATCTTCCTTTTGTTTATGTATTAGAACAGCAAAGTCATCAAATGTAATAGATGTGGTTGGCCAATTGGTGATAAAGTTATACAGAACAATGGAATCAATGCTGAGGACCTTCAAGTCAAGTGTATAAGAATCAACAAACATGCTGTGACCACTGCATTAGACACTGGTAGCAATATATTTAGGTAAAACTATGATACTTTCCCAACCTCCCCAATAGTCATACAGGGTGTGCATGATTTAGTGCTATGATAATTCTAACTGTATACAAAATTTGATGGTAATAGAGTGTTTAAAAATGCAATGGCTGACTGGACAGTTTTCTCTTTTCAGGGCATACACCACAGAAATATTCTTGTCCAGGTTATTGCAATTAAAGCTGCAGGGAAGAGTGAATTTTAAATTCCTGGTCAAAAGTTTAACAGAGAAAGAAACAAAACAGTCCTTTGCAATAGTAAGTGTTATATTGTTTACAGAGGAAATATCCTAACTTCCCAGGAGCCTGAGAGGTGAGAGGTATTGCTCAGGAATTTCTCAAGGGTGGAAAGTACTGATATTTTAAATTCTTGTTTGTTGTCGATTTAACATTGCCTATTTTTCAAACAGCTGTGGATTTTAAATCCTTCTGCTGCTGTACTCACAAATGTTAATCCAAAACCCAGTAAATACATGGATAACCAAGGAAGTAGTGACGACACCAATGAATCTGAAGGTAAACTAAATCAACTTAAAGTGCTATTGCATGTTCAACAGTGTGTATTCACACCTTCAATCCTTGCCAAAATGTGTTGGCATGATGAAACAGTTTACTCCAATCAAACATACATGAAGCAAAACCGTATACATCAAATTGAAAAAACATTGTTGGATTCAAAAGGTTAAATCATCGAAGGTAAGACCGAGGAGGATTCTGGGTAAATAGTTTGTAAGGCCCATAATGTGCATTGTGCATTGCTATAATTCTTGAAAATTGCTTTCTTCGAGATTTTAAAGCAATGCTCGAGAGTTGCAACAATATCCTATGCATGTAATAGTAAATATGGGCCTTATTGATGGCTTACCCATTACCCCTTTCGGTCTTACCTTCAATGATTCAACCTTTTTGAACCCGACCACATTTTTTCAATTTGGTGTATCCACCCCCAAATCAATGACTGGGGTTGGTTTTGTCTGTTCCCTGGCTTTCCAAAAAAAAGAACCTGGAGAAACATATCTATCAAACAGCATTGAATGGGGAGATTGGTCTGTTATGACATCAATGATTTTGCTATAAAAACATGGAATTGTGCCAAGGCTATTACTGTGAGAATTAATTACAGAGAAAAAGTACTGTGGATCAGTTAAGGTTACAACTGTCATTCCATACTTACATTAAAACCCTCTTCCTGTCGCTGCAATGGTGGCATCATGTGTGTACTTCCAGTAAGAAGCACATACATGAGTGTATTCTCAGTTTTGGCTAAGGTATTTGTATTTTTTCCTTGCAGCCAAGTTAATAAATGGAATTAAGATTTTGTACAAGGTTCTTCCAGAAAGTACTGATAAGCAAATGTAAGTATAATATTTAATGATTGCAGTTATAATCACTAAGATCACCAGTGACCTTCATTGCAATAATATATCATTATGGATTGTAATAATTGTTTTCTTGCAATATTTTTTTCAATAGTAAAACTCTACCAGGAGTAACAAATATGGAGACATTACTCTTACCCCAAGAAGAGTTTGTTCATCTAGTCCTGCTTCTTACTGGAAGTACATACACAATGCCACCATCGCAGCGGCAGGTAGAGGGTTTTAATGTAAGTATGGAACGACAGTTGTAACCTTAACTGATCCACAGTACTTTTTCTCTGTTTTTCATGGTTAAAAGTATATGAAAAATTAAAAACAGGGTGTAGTTTAGCTAACTACAAAATGCATCACCAGATTTTAAAGAAATAATTACTCAAGGGAAGGAGATGAGCAAACCCTACGCTCATGTGTTGGGATTCCTGTGGATATTTTACCACAGGTTACCCAGTGGATTGAAGACTTTTTTTAACTTTTGCAGGTTGGCTATTTAAAGATGTAATGGATACCAATAAATAAAAGATGACATATTTTTTATTTCCAATATATAAATACCTATTTTGAAAATAAATTTATGAATCATGTATTGTCTTTGTAGTATTTATAACAATCTACTCTACCCCTCCCCCCTGGTACTGTATGTTATCTGTCTATGGACATAGTTGCTATGACAACCAAACATCCTGGTGATCCATTCAGCCACTTGTTTCATCAAAACATGTTACCATGATGACCAATCAATAAAATGGTAACTATGACAACCAAAGGTAGATTCTTGTGAGGCACAAATTGCTGTCATAAAACATCAGTGGAACTGACAACATCTTTAAGAGTTGTTGCCATGGCAACTTGCTAAGACTCCATACTGGTGACCAGCTCAAACCATTGCCGCAAGGCATCACTGAGTGTGACAGGCAGTGAGTTGATATCTCTCAGGATGACGTAGAAGGGAAAAGGAAACTGCTCCATGTAAGACTTGATTTCAGGTGGTTTTCCTGGACGAAATATTGGTACCTTTATGTCCAGGACAGAATCTTTGTTGACTGGATTATCAATTATCACAAAAACCAGGAATATGCCAGCTGCTTTGGCTGTGCGCACTGCTCTTCTCACAGTCTGAAAAATAACAGCTATAAAAGTGAAAAGCTGCTTTGATGAAAGAGATTGATGTAACAATCTAGAGGAATCTCAACTGCTGAAGAATTTCCAGGTTGGTATCCTATAAATCTGATTCCCTATGATATTCCCTAAACAAATTGGAATTTTTTGAGATAAGAAATACAAAATCAAATGGTTGAGAAGCGAGTAGTCTCACCTCCATTCCCTCAAGAAAGACTCCCCTCCCATCAGACACCACTAGCAGGAGCTGTGACGTATCAGAACCTGAACGAGGCCCACTTTGCATACGTGACCGAGATGACAGCATTAAACTTGAGCAAGTGTCAACAAGCTGCAAGAAAAAATGATATACATTCATAACCGTGCAAACTTAAAGATGTCTGTAATCGATGACTTGCAGGATACATGCGTGCATCAAATTGAAAGCATTTCATTCCTTACCTGAGCGATTTTGGTCTTAGTTTGGTCAAATGTGAATTGTTGCAGAATCTTTGCACCACTTTGATCTGTGAACTGTTCATGTAGAGGGTGAAGAAGCTTGACTGATTCCCCAAAACTTACCGGGGGAAAAAGTGGAAAACAAAGCGTCAGTCTATTTGGAAAAGGCAAAACTGTGTGATTGGATTTCGTGCGCGAATTTTTAGTTCTTTACCTGCAAACAGCCAGATCACCAGCTTCTAGGCGAGTCAGAGCTTTGCTGATGACAGCCAGCGACTCAAAAGCGAGCTGTAAATAAACGAGAGAAAAAACGATCATGAATTGTGCACGGTGTGGAGTCAACTATCCCGAGTACCCAGCTCCTTGTCTTTCCTTACTCTCGCGCACAAACACATAAGCAAATTCGTGATAAAACGCCCAATATCTTTCCTATATTTAGTACATTTTTTCCTTTTAGAAGAATGCCACCCGGTTAGCTCAGTTGGTAGAGCATCGGCTTGTGCGGGAGGTTGTGGGGTTCAAGCCCTGGCCAGACCCACACTCAGGGTCTTAAAATAACTGAGGAGAAGTGCTGTCTTTGTAATAATATCTGCAAATGGTTAGACCTTCATGTGGCTTGGATGATCACGAGCATCTGATAGAATTTGCGCGTTATAAAATGACAGTTACAACTAAGATCAACAGACTTTTTGAGGCTGCTCTGACTATCAAAACTAACTGAACTGGTGGTTTTTCGTTACCTGTTTAGAGTGGTTGTCTGCCATACTGGACGAATCATCAACAGCAATCATCACCTGGTACTGCCTTTTACTTGGTTTGGTGCGTCTTAGCCATATCTTGTCTTTGCGGAACTGACTAGCAATGTACGGAATAACTTTCCTCATGTTTAGTCGCTTACCAGTCCGATAATCACCCCTGTGAAGATAATGTACAAGTACTGAGGCGTTACTGCAAGATATCATCATCAGTTTTCATCATCATCATCAATACTATTGCCAGTCATTGACAGTCTACAATCTCGACCATTCTTGACCACACATCCTCAGTAAAATAATTTATAATGTAATATTTGAACACTGACCTTAGTTTAGTTGCAAGCGATGGTTCCAGAACCAACCTCAACTGTTCGCATAACTCCTGAGCCAAACTTGACGTCAATATTTCATATTTATGCCAGGCGGACTGCGCCAATCGCTGTTCTTCTGCTGTACCTTGGTTAAGATTAGACCACACAGATAACTGGTGTTCCAGATCGGATCTTAGCTTGTCTGGTTCGATGGATAACTCCTGCGCAAACGAAACAGAGCAGAATATTTGTTCGGGTAACGAAATAAAGCGTTATGATTGGTTAGCGAGATTGTACTTTGCGACTGGTCCATTGTGGAAACGATTTGAGAGACTCGGTAGTGCAACGTTTTCCTCTTGAAATAAGTAAAAATTCCAAACCAATAACAATAACAATAACAACAACAACAACAACAGAAGCAACAAGAACAGCAACACTAGCAACCAGAACAGCAACAAGAACAGCAGCACTTAGGACGACAGACAAAAGAGTTAACATTAAAAAATTTACGACATTTAAAATCTTTTGTACCTCTCTTTCTTGCAGCAATGCAGTAGAAGACACGTGATACGAACTGCGCAACCTATCAGCTGACATCTCTACATCACGTGACTGGAAGCTAGTGTCCAGTTTCTCTTCGTCTTGGGTTTCTTCCTGCGATTTCATTTCAGTGTCTGGCGTGTCAGAGAGATTCTTTTGTTGCTGAACTTGTTTCTGAAAACGAAAATAAATGAATGAATGAATGAAAGTGACAGGGAAAAAGAAAAGGGAAGGAGAATAACAAATGAAGAAAGAATGTTACCAGACGCTCTTCTTTCTCTTTCAGAATGACGTCTGAATCGTCCATGTCTTCATCATTTTTATCATCTTCCTCGTCACTTTGCTGCTCTGGAAAACGTGCGCCCTCTTGTTCTCGAGTTTGGTCAGCAGTAGCACTATCAAGAGTCTGCGCATCGTATTTGCATTCATCGTCTTTGATATGCTGATAAAGTTCTGATGATCTTTTCACATCACTCTACAACAGTAGAAAAGAAGATAATATGGACAACAGAATGACACTCACTCGAGCTACAAGTGTCACAGACCACGTGACAACCATAAAAACTATAGAATCTAGTCTACCTGTTTCTCAGACTCCAATTCTGTTTCGTCCACAGTCTTAAGGCGTTTATGTGTGCGCTCGTCCATCGAACCAAGGCTTCGGTCTGAGCGAGAACGATTCATTTCTTTACGTTGCTGAAACAAACCCCACAAACAACTTTCACAAAAAGACTCTTAGAAATAATGTAATCACTTGTTTTATTCGTATTGAACCTTTTGTTTGGTGTCAGCGGTAGACTGTGCTGACGTCACTTCCGCTTCCCCAGAATGACCTTCATTCCCAACAGCCTCTGCGCTCCCAACACCGTGTTGTTCTTGATTTTCGTTGGGTTCGTTTTGCCCAGCGGATTGTTCTACGGTCTCGTTCTCTTGAGATGCTCCATCGTTTGCTGTGGTATCTTGTACTGCCTCCACAGCATCTTGAGCCTACAGAAAACAAGAAAGATACCATTTTACTTCAGGTGTAATGTTTTCCCATCTCAGACTGCGAAAAGATCCAGGATATTTTTAATCTTATTCTGGACTTTGAGGTGCACTTTGAATAAATACAACAGCTTGTTATCCTTCATTACATATGAAATTGTCCCATGAGAAATGAAAAACTATTGTGTCTATGCCCTCAAATTTGATGCAAATGAGCTTGAAAAAAATGCCACCAACCTCGCTTTGATGTTTCGTTTTCCATTGTTCGTGATCTTCTACGTCATCCTCTTTGGGTTCTTCACCTCCATCTTGTTTATCTTCTTTACCTTCCTCTTTCTCATCATTTAACTCACTTTCTTCTTTTCCTTGTTCTTCTTGGCTTTCTTCTTCGTGTGAAGAATCATCCTGGTCGACGTCCATTGCTTCTTCTTGGCCGCCACCCATGTTGATCTCACTTTCTTCCTCTACAACAAGATACAAACACGCATGTCATAGTTCAACAAATTGGAAAAGACTTCCCGTAGCTGCAGTGCTAGTTTGACCGTTTATTGTTGCGTAACAATGTCATAAATCAACTATTTTTTAGGTATTTCCAAACAGCAATGTATTCACCTTTTTCTTCTTCATCTCCTTGATTTCCTATCTCCTCGTCAAACTCCAACTCTTCAGGCAGGTCAAGTTCATTGGTGTCCTCGTTGTCTGGTGTTTCACTGTCCTCCTTACCCTCCCCCTGTTCGTCTAGTTCTTCGTCTGACAGGTTCCCCTGGTCTTCTTTGGGGAGTTCATTTATGTCCTCTTCGTCTTCGTTCTGTTCGTTCATTTCTTGGTCTTTCTCTTTGCTTTGATCTACCGCGTCTGAAAGAAAAGATGAAAACGCATTAAAAAATAAAATAAAAATTTTGTCCCAATTAATTTTCCCAGATAATGATTTTACAAGCTAGGCAAATATTCTCCGAGATTGACAAAAAAGTTTTTACCTTTATTATCTTCCTTCGCCACTAGTTCAGATTGTGTTTCTGCTTCAGCACCGGCTCCTTTCTCTGATTCTGACTCCTTGTCCTTCAAAAAGTTAAGAACACAAAGTATTACTAGCTTGGTTTAGGAGCAAAAAATAAATAGAAATGGTTTACCTCTTTTTCATCTTCGTCATCTGAATCTCCCCACATTTTTTCATCCAATTTCTCATCCTCTTTCCCATCCACTTCTCCCATTTGCTTGTCAATATCTGGTTCTTCTTCTTCGTCTCCACTCTTTTCATCTTCCTGCTCATCACCCTCGACATCGTGCATGGCGCCTTCAAAATCTTCACTCATTTCGATTCCATTTTCTTCTTCAGGGATCTGTTGTTGATTGTCGTCTTTTTTCTCTTCTTTTTGGCCTTCTTGTTTGGAGTCTTGCAGCTACAGAAACAGAGTTAAAAGTTACCTTTAAAACTCAATTAAAAAATGAATTCAAAACCATGTGAATTTTGGGGGAAAATACAAAATATTTGCTTGACATTCATTTCAGGGTGTGCAAAAATCATAACGATGTAGAACCTAGAAACAGCTCGTACTGAATCAAGGAATATTTACATTAGCTAACGACAATGATGATGCTTTAGTTATGCGTTTACACTTTGACAGCACACTGACAGTTGCCACCTAAAAAGGCAGGAAAAGATCACGTGACTTATTTGTACTACACATCTCTTTACCTGGTCTTCACTTTCGATTTGATCGCTGACATCTTTAGCGCCTTCTCCGTCACCAAGTCCGCCATCTTCGATGTCTTCAAACTCTGTTGCTCCTTCTCTACTTTCCTCTTCATCCATCTCTGGAGGCAAACAAAATCCTTTCTCTGCCAACTCAGTGAAGATACCCAGAAGAACAGACAGGAGTTTACAGGTAGTCTTGTGCGCTGACAACATATTGACAAGATAACTGTCTGCAAGTCCAATGAACTGGTTCAAAAGTGGAACAACAGCAGAAACGAGAAACCTTAAATCCCCAGACGTTTCATCAGCTTCTTGTAAAAGATTTGATTCCTCCTTAGCTGTACTGTCATGGCCATTATGTGTGGGATGTTGTGTCATGCTAGTGGTATTAGCCATCTTTCTTAAGTCAGATATTAAGCACTTCACACGCATCTGTACGGTCTGTAGGTCCAGTTTGTCCACATCGTCAGCCATGTTGTGATAAATATGTCTCATTAGATGACCATTCAGAAGAACATCATCTTCAAAACAATTTCAACAAAGAATTAAAATGAAAGTATTTGGAGACAAGAAATCACGTGATGTGACGTCACGTGATCAGTGACGTCATAGCCGCCATGTTGGAATTGTCGTTGGTCATTCAGTAAGGCGGTCATGTGTTTGTTATTTTATTCTCAAGGGGATGGTAGTATTCTTCTTACCCTGTTCTTCTTGATTTAAAGATAGCTCTTGCTCATTTTCTTCAATCCGTGTCTCTGTTATTTTTGCTATTCTCTGTACACCAAGTAACAGTGCTGTCACCGTGTTGTCCACTGTCTCTGACAAGACTGGTGAAGAATCTAAAATAACCAACCAATCAGAATTGTTAACACTAGCAGTTGTATCTTGCAAGTAAAATGCTACGAGGTGACACATCTGGGTACAGGTGTAACTCTTGAGGTGAACTCTTGAGGTCTGCGCTATGCACACTGCGCACGAGCCGACTATATAGAGCCCAGGAACGCTCGTCCACTCGTCCACAGGAAGCCAGGATTAGTGTGCTGGTCGCCTGATGGCTCACAACAATTAAACCATCAACTAAACTAGATCTTGCACGACTGAGAAAAGCCAGGCAGTGCCATTACTGTGAGGATGGCGTTCTCGAGATTTCTACATAGATGGGAAGTTATCTCACGCACTGTGATTGGCTCAATGGATATCGTCAATTTTGTACCGTGATCGTGCCATCATACTAACCTTCGGTAATGTTTCGCACTGTTTTATCACGTGACAGTCTACTATACCATATTTGGAAATTCTCGTATTCTTCGTTAATCTTCTGGGATACCAGATGAAGCGAGCCACTAAGACCCTTATCTGAACAACCACTGCAAAAAGAAAAACAAAGGTAGCCATAGCAACGTTAATCAACAAAACAGTTACCATAGCAACGTCATTTAATCTGGTGTAGTGAACTAAGCAGCGTCAATCAAGTTAATATTACCTGGAGTTGAAGTAAGGAGTAACTCTTTCAAGGTTCTGACAAACAAGATTCAGACTATCAAATCCTTGTGAAAGAACCTTCATGTGCTGCCTGTTGGACAGAATAACAAACTTAGAAAAACAACTTCAATTATCAACTACGAAACGTTCGATTTGAGAAAACACTTACCACGATGCTAGTACATAGTTCCCTATGTAACTTCCGCTCAAGCGATGTTCAAATGCTATAACATGAGGTCTTACGTCATTGGATAGCTTCCTCACGTCTGATTGACAGCTCTTTTAGAATAAATTAGAAACAATTTATTATGTAACAAAATTTACAACAAAAATCCAGCAATCAAGGTATCAAAAAAAAAATTACTAGATAACCTTTCTTCCTTCCTTCCTTAATTCGTTCGTCACTTCTTCCTTACTGTCTCTCTTTTTCCACTTCCTACCCATCCCTTCGTCAATCATTTATTCCTATTGATTCTAAGCGAAGGTGTGCAAGTTTGTCCCTTTGTTCATTTCTGTCAACTCGTCCAAGCATTCCTTATAAACCTTTGTTTGTTGGTTCGTCAATCTCGCTAGTTACCTGGATGGTGTTTATGATTCTTTGATGTGTCTCGCTATCCCGATGACTGGTAGCGACAGCTGACAGCTTTGCT
>JAAAQI020076672.1:0-17018 GCA_011800005.2 Stichodactyla mertensii | reverse complement strand
ACCCATTACCCCTTTCGGTCTTACCTTCGATGATTCAACCTTTTTGAACCCGACAACGTTTTTTCAATTTGGTATATGTGAGTTTTTTTCGTATTTTGCGGTTGTTCCACACATTTTGGACATTTGTCCCCTTATTATACTTCACTAACAATGTTGATTGCATCAAAAAAGTCCATAGCTGTGTTCGTACCTATAAAGGATGGTCTGCTGTACTCTAACACAGGATTGAGGGTTGCACGAACCATCTGACATAACGATGTCTCACTAAAATTCCACCTGTGTGTGAAAAAAAACAAAAAACATTGTTAACTCAGTAACCATTGAGCTTGCCTTGGAAGTTATTACATAAATGGATTATTCAAGTTAATAACATTAATCGACGCCAGCATTTTATGAAAGATAATTAATAACATACATAAACATGTGCTGACTGATTGGATATCTGGTTTACACGTGACCACGATCCAGCCAATCAGAACGCTTGGAAAGACAGTTTGATGCTGTTGTACAGAGGTCTTCATCGAAAATTCCTTGAAATATGCAGATATATAGGACAAAAGTTTTTCCAGATTATAATTGAATAATTTATTATGTTTTCTCGCAGCAAACAATTTTGTCAAGGTAAGATGTGACAAAAACAGCTAAAACCTAACTCGAAATTTGATCTCTAAAATTTTAATCTGGATGAGTGGGTTTCTACTATTCTAGTTTTGAAAATATTATATCAGATATTGTATTTAAGAGGTTGAAACACGTTATACTAGTTTTTAATTTATCTGCTAACTTGAATCAACACAACTTTTGTTAAAAAATTTCTAGAAAGAATCTTCGTTAACTTATTGGGCGTAAAACTTGCAAAATAGTGTTTAAGTTGGACTCTAAATGAATACTAAAAGTAAGTAAATTATGCAGTTATATTGTAACTGGACATTCATGTTACACCCTTTTAGTATTAATACCGTAAACATGGTAATATTCAGTTCAGAGCAATGGAGCTTACTAAATTACTAAATTTAAAAACTGTATTTACCTAGATGGTCGTGAAAAAGTTTGCAGATTTGACTAGCCCGTAGCTAGCAGTGACAATTAACTTGGTGGAGGATCGTAAAATACGTTCTATTTTCAAAAAACGTCTTGCAAACAGCTCGGAAAGCTGCACAACTGACTTACCATCGATTTACGATAAAGTTTAGCCATTCAGTAGATTCCTCGTTTCTAAGAGCTTTTTTACGTTGCACATATAGCTCTGCTTCCCTGATTTTTTCGTTGATTATCCTCGAGTTTTTGCGATACGAGACGGTGAAATACAGAGGAATCATGAAGACACACCATAAATACGAAAAGCCCAGCATTCCTAGAAACCACGACAAGGTTATTAGAGCTATCACAAACAATGACAGACGGAATTGGGTGTCTTGTCGTTGTCTCCTAGCAGCGGCTTCGACTTCTTCTGCAGTTTCTGAAGCCATAGCGAAGTTATTCCATGCACGAGTAGCGAAGTAGTTGTTACTCTCGAACTAGAGGATGGCTGGACTGTTTGCACGTAAACAAAACAAGTTGTCACAAAAGCGGCTTCTGCTGTCGCCCTGTAGTCACGTTTTGAAGCGCTAAACATTTCAATTCATATTAATAATGGAAAAGTACCTGTTCATTTGAATTCATGTTATTACAGAGCCAACGGGTAAGACGTAGACACTTCATTACTTGTTTCCTTTTATCTTCCCAGTAATTACAATAAACTAGATGTCCGGGTAAGTACTTTCGACCCCCTCCCTCATAACTTACCCATTAACGTCCCGCTCAAAAAGAAAGGTGCAAAACAGATTAAGCTAAGCGAAATCAACTCTGTGCTCTTTAATTTTCTAGGTATAAACATATCTTATTTGTTATACCTAAAGGAATTTGCAAATTTGCAAGTTTCTTAGGTTATTGCTGCGAAAATCGTTGCATCGCAACCCGTATTATCGTAAATTTGGTCGGGATTTTTTTGCTTTTCTGATCCGTCAATCATCATGGGCGAAGTTCAAATCATTGCAACCAATAATTTTCACGTATTCGCATAACTCCTGCCCCCAAAGATGATTGACGAACACGAAAAGCACAAAAACCAAACTGTATTTATTTTAAAACGGGCCGCGATGCAACAATTCTCGCAGTCAAAGATAAATTTCTAATGATTACAAATGTTTTTGCTATTGTTCTTCATATTCATTACTAAAGCTTGTAACAGTAATATTGCGCAATGACTGACTGGAATTTGCTAAATAAACTAAATCGCTTACGCAAGTCTTTCCTTTTTTAAAAGTCAGTCAAAGTTTTTTACTGAAATGTTACTTGTAAGCATTTTAAAAGAATTGGCTTTAGAAGGAAGAAGAAGAAGAAGAAAGAAAGAAAGAAGGAAAGACCCACCCACAAATAAATGTATAAATGCGATGATTTGGTTAATTATATCGACTTTTTCCCATGTGAGGTTTATAAAAGAACGAGGCGGGTGGTACGTAAGCAAACGACTAGGAAACAAAATCAATTCCAAACTTGCGCAACCTGTTAACGTTTATCAAGGTTTTATTATATTTAATTTTTCTATTTTCTACGAAAATGTGTGATTGGCCTAGAGGAGAGCCAGTCCAACTAGGGTATCATACGTCTTCCATAATTTACGAAAATATAATTACAAATTAGGAATGTTAGCAATCATATATGTTTAAATTGTCAAATAACAATCACTTTCAACTTTTAAAGCCCGTGCACGGGAGCGACGGCTCCTCTGTGACACGTGTGTTTAAATACATTATTATATTATATAATTATCGATGAAATACCTATTTTTCTTCATTGCGAAAAACTGATAGTTTCACATGTGAAAATAACACCGCCATGGTTTGTACGTTTTACAGCCATTTGAAAGCAATAAGGTTTGTTCATCGATAATATTTAATTATATAATAAACAGAATATTACATAGGCGCTTGGAGATACGTGTTGAAAATCTTTACTCATCCGCTGCGCTAACTCGTGAGAGATTTTTTCAACGCTCGAAGATAAAATCAGTAAATAATTAATGAACCACTTCGTAGATGATATCAACTCTCTTTGGGGTCCCTGTGCTTACCGGAAGTACAAGCCTAATCCCATAATGCAACGTAGATTCACCGGCTTCAGTTTCCGGTGATGAGAACGTAAAAAGAGCGAGTTGATCACTGAACAAGAACGGAAAATATTCTGTTGGAAATTCTACCTGCAAAACAATGGCAAAACCTCTGACAGATAAGGAGATTCGAGACTTGAGAGAGTGCTTTTTATTATACGACAAAGTTGGCGACGATAAGATTGATTCAAGTCAACTAGGCGAAGTCCTTCGTGGTTTAGGGCAAAATCCAACAAATGCTGAAATCAAAAAAAATATAGCCGAGCTTGATCCCGAAGGAAATATGAGGATCTCCTTCGAAGAATTCCTGCCTATTTATCAGTCTTTCCGAGGGAAAAAACCCAAATTCACCAGCGATGATTTTGTGGATAGCTTGAAAATGTTTGACATCGATGGATCGGGGATGATCAGTGAAGGCGAGTTGAGGCATCTGTTGACCAGTTTGGGCGAAAAAATGACGGATGAAGAAGTGGATATTCTAATTCAAGGCTTGGAGGATAAACAGGGACAAATTGACTGTGAGCAGTTCATCTTTAGTGTTCTCTCTGGATGAATATCCCTCAGTGAAGTCGAGTCGAATTCTCAAAACTATCAGAAATGAAACCCGTGGCTTGAGTTTTGACAGTGTGCTGAAGACAAGATCGTGCCTTTGACAGTTCTTTGAGATGCAAAAAAATAACGAAAAAATGCTAATTTGAAAGAAAAAAATTTGCTAATTTGTTTTCCCTGATATTTTTCCTTGCAACTTGAAAAAATCTATTTCAAGAAATACTTTAAAGAATTCGACAATATCTAAGCATGCCTTTCAAAATTAATGCCATTTGATCCAGACAAAGTCATATGACGCTATTATTAATAGAACTTAATTTTTTTCTGTGCATGATTTTAAAGAAAAACTGAAATTAAAACCCATAATTTAGCATTTAGTTTTTCTAATGCCAAGAACAGGAGTTGAATTATTATAATTTTAATGACCTTTTCATTTTTTATTCGCGATGCTTTCAAAACAGAACACGATGTGTGACACGAGTCGTGTGTCATTAACTATCGCGACAGGTTGATTTTTTCAGTTTTCCTCTAGACAATACTTCGTCTGTGTCACATCTCAAAAAGTTCAAACGATCGGTTCTTTAAACTTAAAAGTTTAAGGAATAGCTTTTTTTTCTTGTGTTTTGTGAAAGAAAGAATGAATATTATTTCTTTGCCAGCCGGCTGCTCAGATATAATATCAGTTGTGAAAGTCCTTTGTTTAGATTCTGTTGTTAATAAAAACCATATATTTGCATAATCTCTTAGCTATCGTTTAAATCTAGGCTGCCTCGTGTTCTAAAGTGAAGTTCTAGATAATTCTTTAAATAGGAAAAAACCTAAAGCCAATCATTGCAAATACGGTTTTGTCTCAAGAAACTGTTTTGTTTCAACAAACACATTAATAACTCGTATTTCACTTCTAAGCACTTTTATACCTTATAGATTATTCTTATTCGACACTCCAATTTTCAGTATTTTTCAATATTTGTAGATTTTAAGGCATTTCACTTTATTCTTATTTATTTATTTTTAGAATGAAATTCTTCTGAGATTTTTCAGGTACTGATATAATGTATGTGAAGGCCAGCCTAATTTGTTAACTGAAAGTTATAACTAATGATCTTGTGATAAACATTTTTTAGTAAAAAAAAAGAGCACATAGGGGTGGGGGTGGGGGGTGGAGGAGTGCGTGGGGTGGTGGTTTTCCGGAAAAAAGTTAATAACAATCTGTACCCCCTAAAATTTCTGTCAATTAAAAATGTACTCCCTCTTCATCCAAATTTAGAAAGTTTAAATTAAGTTACTAGATTGTACAAAAGCATTAAAACCTAAAACTGTATTCCGGTACTTTGAAGATGCAAAAAATGTATAGCCCTCACTTTCAGTTTCTTTTGATAATCATAGCTCCCCTAAAATCACCGCACCACCCCCCCACCCACCCACCCATCCACCCCCACGACACCATCACCTACGACGTTATAACACGATCGGTCCCTAACAGTGATGATGAAGAATTTACTGCTGAGAAGTGAAGTGACTATAGAAATATATAATATAGATTTCAGAAAATCTCTTTGATATAGCTAATCCCTTACACCCTCCCCTCCCTCCGTGCCTACTAAGTTTCAAGACAAAACACCAGATCTCTTTACTTTGGGCGTAATGTTTTCCCATTTCAGATCACGCGTCACCCTCTTGTTGGGAAGATTCTTTGTTTGAGGCTCATCCAGTAATATTTATTATATAGACATGAGTGATATACTGGAAAATATGCCATTTGTAAACCCAGTGACATATTTTCCATATCTTCACTAGTGAGGATATCGATGACGTCACTTCCGTTGCACGCGCGCTCAGTTTTGCAAAGCGGCCAGTCAGTGAAAAAAGTGACGAGCGAGAAAGTCTTTGGATAATGCAAAAAATCGTTCAAAAGTCAAAGATATGAAAGAAAAATTTTTCTATGATGTTAAGACATGTAATTAGTTGCATCTAAATTACGAAGAAAGAAGAAAAATGAAGTCGAATCAGCTAAAAGTGGATCCGAGTAAGCGGTTAGTTTGCAGAGTTCAAAGGACAGCGTGTTGTTGTGATTATCATTGTGCTGTGATTATCATCGTGTTGTGATTATCGCCGACAGCAAAGAAAGATTTTCTGTGTCTATATAATAAAAGGAAAATTACACGGGTGTCTTGAAGATATGAAGTTTATCTTCTCGTGTTGAAAACAATATTTTACTCGTTCGCTGCGCTCACTCGTGAAATATGTAATGAATAAATTTCATATCTTCGCGACGCCGTGTAATATCCTCTATATCTTCTCGAGCGTTTTTTTTTTCTTTCTTTCTTTCTTTTTTTTTGGGGGGGGGGGTGTAGGGGGTTTAGCTTTTACCCCCTTATTTGGTGAAAGCAATCAAAACGTATGTAAAATTTTAAAATGTGGTCATACATTGGGGATTCGCGCCTGTGGTATTATATACTTATTTAGAGCAAAAGCAAAAAGTTTAGCCCGCACCCATTCCTTACAAATAGTTAAACTCTTATGTGATGCCACAAGATGAAAAAGAAAAAAAAAATGCAATTGATTATTCGACAGGCCATCACTTCAAAGGATTTTTTAGAGTAAAATCTTGTCAGAAAAGCCTCAAAACCCTTTTTAACAGTTACATAGTATTTGGTTTTTCTCAGCGTCACGATTCAATGGCAAATTCACTCGTAAGTAATTACGAACTTCCTCGACAAAAATCCCTGTTTTGTTACAGATCCATGTCAATTCTTGTCCCGGTTTTTACGCTTTTCTTTATCTCCAAGCGAATATCCACGTTTTCTGATATTATCCAAGTCACTTTGCCTGCACGAAGACAAACCCTCCTTCTTCTCTACATTTCCAACGCTGTTGTGTTTCTTGATTCTCTGCGACTTTTTATCGTCTTTACCGCTATCGCTGGAATCAAACCAGGCTTCCAATAATTCTTTTGCATCGTCGTCCTCGTTTTCTTTCTCAATCGCACGGATCACGTCACTCTCGCTAACACTTCGCTGTTTCTTTCCTCGCCACGAACGCAGTCTTTTCTTAACTCCCTTCATTTTCCACTGACGCGAAGCTTCTTTTATTTCGGCTTTTCTACCAAGTAGTTCATCGATGTCCTCGAAATCTTGGTCTTCTTGTATGCTGCTAGAAAATTCATCGTCTTTTTCTGAAATTTCCGAGGGATTCATAGTAGCTTTAGTGGCTTTCGCCGAGTTGACGACGGAAAGTAGTTTTGGACGAGATTTGCTTTCTCTGGTCGCTTCGACTTCCGATGAACGAGACGCTGAACTCGAAGCTCCTTCATTGAGGCTCGACAATTCTTCCTTAGTCAAGAACGCTTCGTCCTGACTGGAAGTTGATTTTGAAGCACCAGCCGTGCTGTTCCTACTAGTCTTTGCATCTTCGTTTTCTGTGGCTTTTTCGAGTTCGTTCGCAGTTTTGTTCGGAGCTGCTTTAGAGCTTGTCGGCTTCTTTGTAAAAGCCGTTATCCCAAAAACGCGACGTTTTTTCAGCATGACTTTCCATCCTTCATAAAAAAGCAACGAATTTTAACAAACAAGAAAGAATTCATTCTATCTTCTATTTCTTTTAGATCGAAAAAAGCAGACTTCGCATGAAAGAGAAATACCGCTGGTCAATAACGTACTGCGCATGTTCAGAAAATCGACGGGAAAAAAGCGGAATCTTAAAAGCAATTTCAAGCAAGAGAAATTGAATTTTTTTTCTTATTTAGTCATTAATAAATCACCGACTTACCTGATTTGCGATTCTGATCTTGGTCAAGATCTTCTGGTCTTACGGATTCTACAATAATAATGGTGACAAATATAAAGGTTAATTATGGATTAGCAGCGCTTTCATAAATTTTTTAATCAAGAGAAGGACATCAAACTGCTTAATCAAACTTTTGTTTCTGTCGTTTTCTAGCAACCTCACTTTGCTCTGATCAACAGTAAAAGCAGTTGTCATTTTTATAAATTCTTATCAACTTTGGAAAATCGGCTTTGGTTTGAAAAAATGGATGAAATATAGTGCAAACCTCCAGAATTCATGACGTACAGATAAGCAAGTCAAAACACTTAGTCCAGTAAATTCGAGATGACACAACGTTCAGTCAGAAATCAGACAAATTCTCCCGGAGAATGAAGAAATAAATAACATAAATGTTGTTCTCTTTAAGGTTAAAATGTGTCTCAACCCGAGGCAAAATATGCCTCATACGGGCAGTATTTCGGGAAAACGGTGGTCGAACTAATGAAGAGATCATCTCACTAACTCCCGACTACATTTGATATTTGTTTTTTCAATTCATTTGAAAACTTACTCTCTGTGCTATTTCGTTCGGTTGATTCTGATTTGAAAACAGTTTCACTATCTTCTTCTTCTAAAAGCTCGGAAAATCGAGCTGACGCCATAACGGAGGGTCATGAGCACTGATACGTACTCTCCAAAAACGCGCATGCTCAAAAGATTTCTTGTTAGCGAGATTCACTATCCAATCAAAGTTTATGAATGATTGCTAATCAAAAGATAATTCTTCCCTTTGGCAATCATAACGCGCAGCGGTGGACGTGCATGCGATTAATTTATTATACTTTGTCGTTCTATGAATACATTATTCTAGACTAACTCGTGGGCTCCCCCCACCCCTCGTGATTCTCCGCTCTTTCTTTCCGCAAAAATCAATGATTCTCATAAACTCCAACTAAATTCAACGGTCACTCTGAAGAAATATTACCTTTGTAAACAAAGTTGTTGTTAATGTTGTTGCAGCTTTTGTACCCGAAACAAACCGATTGAAAACTGGTTACCCTTGCATGGATCTCACTACGAATTCACTTCAGGATCACTTCGGGTTTGTGGGGATCATGATCAAGAATACCTAGTGAGTTACTCACCTGGCTCTCCGTCCATAAGCATATTGTTATTCAGTTCTAACTGGCTACATTCCTGAAAATGAAGAAAAATGATGATGAGCTCTTGTAAATCTAATGTTACTGTACATAGATCAAAAGGCAACGCAGGCTACCCCAGTCCCCCTTCGTCTTGGATTATATTTAAAAAATACCGTTTTACTGGCGGTGTAATGCTATTTATTTCAGATCCAACACGTGTCAATTCTTACGACTCATGGTCTCACTTTTTCAACCCTTAAGCATGCGCTTAGAGCAGTAGCGTGGATCGAACTCTTGATGCGTGTATTCCCTTCTAGTTACATACTACACGTTGCTATTACTCCATTGTTTCTTACCTCAGGTGGAATAAATTTAAAGCTTAATTGAACTTCTCCGCTCTTTGTGTTGGTTAACTTAATCCAATTCTTTATTCCTGGGTCCTGTGAATTGCACACAGTTATAGAAACCTGAGCTTGAAGAGGTGAAGGCGAAGAAGATCAAAGAACAGAAGAAAGACCTACCTTGGTTAACTCTTGAAGCTTTAACGCGTTAAACGCTGCAGTTCCCATCTTTTCCTGTGATAAAGCATCCTTGTCCCATACATCCTGGTTAAGATTGTGATCAACAAAAAAGAGAAAGAGGTGAAATATTTAAACTCTAGGCTATTATGAGTGTTGCCCCAGTGTGATCGTCAGGCTGAGAGTATTCTGTTTCACAGGAAAGGTCGGGTTCTGAAATGACGCTCGGCACAAAACACAAAACACATAATAAATGACTTACCAAAACGATTTGCTCTCCGTCTGCTGGCATCGATAGAGTTGCTGTTTCATTCCACACAGGATTAAGAGTCTTTTGTTGGACTTTGCTTCGAAATTTCTCCACGCTGTCGTCCGTTCGTAGGGTGACAAACGGGTCACTTTTACCTTTTTCATCAAACGATTTTAAAAATTACATTTAGTCGGAATAATAGCTTTTAACGTCTAGTATGCATCCTAGTATTTTCAAATTTCCTGGTATTTTCAAATCAAATTTCATTGATGTTTTGTAAGAATTCAGAGGCTTTACCAATTAATCGTTACCTGTAAGGTCCATTGCTACTAGATTGCGACCGCGGTGGATGGTGATACTTATGGCTCCTCGTTCTGTGCCGAGAAAAAGAAGATAAAAAAGACTAACAGGACTTGTAATGAATTAGCAGGGGGAGGGGGTGGAGAAAGGAGGAGGGTCATTGTAATCAATGCTTGACCTTCCAAAAAAGTGGGTCATCTAAAAATCACGTCATTTGCAGGTCTAAATTTGAAATCTCCACCCCACCCCCCCCCCCCACTCCCCACTCCCTACCCTGATAATTTATGACTAGTCTCTAAAAGAATTACCCGCACATATTGGGGTTCCATTGTTTTACCAGTGACAAAAACTGGAGACTTTTTCATGTCACCAATGACTAGTAAGAAAGCTCGCATTTTCTCCCTTTTCGAGGTTTGTAGTGGCGTGAAAATCATTTTGCATTGTGAGATGGCGAACCAACAAAACATTAGCTGTCTTACATCTCCAGATTAACCCATTGCTGCTCAACGCAGTTCAATATTTCAGTAGTCCATTGTTTGCTTCTCCAAACTGAACTGCATTGGGAATTGCTGTAAAGTAGTCTGTGATGCGCCATGGCTACTACCCTGCTAACAGAGGCCTTTTTCTGTCCTCCGTTTTGATTTTAGGTCGGGAGGGAGGGTTAACATCTCGTTATCTTCCCTCTTCCTCCCTCTAGCCTCACGGGGGGTGGGGGGTGGGGGGGAATGGACCCTGATCGCACCTTCGCATGTCCGCCTTTTAGATTTGGAGAGGAAGATTACAATCTTTAATTCACACTGTTTTCAAGAATTTTGCTTTTACCTGCCATAAGTAGAGCTTCCATGAATTTTACATCCTCCTTTAGAGATTTCTTTTGAAAGGGGGGAAAAGAACAAAATATTAGACAGACAGACAGACAGACAGACAGACAGGAAGACAGACAGAAAGAAAGAACGACAAAGAATCAGTGAGTCTGTAAGTGGGTCGGTCGGTCGGTCGGTCGGCCAGCCAGTCAGCCAGCCAGCCAGCCAGCCAGCCGGTGGGTCAGTCAGTCAGTGGGTCAGTCACTCACTCACTCAGACTCAAACAGGTACACAAACAGCCACGGACAGTAATTATCTTACCTCATCAATTGGTTCTCCCTCTGGAAATCCACCGGGCACCTCTGGCTTCCCTTGGAGTTATAGAGAATATTTTAGTTGGTAAAGCATCAGGCTAGTGTGTGAGAGGTCTCTTGCTTGCTCTTGATTGCACGTTACGTCATCGCGGCCATGTTGGTGGTATTAAACAATAGATTTCTCATTAGGTCCTTTTGTCTGTACCACCAACATGGCCGCCATGCCTTTGTCTTTTGATCCTCTTGGGAATGTTTGCAATCGAGGAATATATTAATCCATTGTGACATGGATTAGGGACAAGTAGATAGATGAAATAACTTTCTACTTTGACTCTAAATTCTAAAACACGCGCGCGTTGAAATTTGGTGCCCACGCGCTTCTTGATTACGTCCGCATGGACCCATGAGGAGTTAAGAAATAAAAAGACGATAAATTCAGTTAAAAAATAACATGAAGATTAATATTTCAGTCTCCATCCCCAGACGTATTGACTCGTAAAGTATTTTTAACAGCTTAAAAAGGAACAAATTTACATAGGAATGTAAGCTAGCTAATTAAGTTGGGTACGTGTTCTTTAATAAGCAACGCTTCAGCAATTTTGCGAATCGCAAGTTTATCAAATCAGAGCGCACGTTAGATGGTAGTTAAATTAGAATCTGCGTTTTTACCCCGTGCAAAACTACTTACATGATTTCCGCACTGATGCAACTGGTCTGAACACCACTGATACGCACAGCTTGCCAGATGATTTCATGACTGAGTTTTTCAGTTTGTACATGAGATGAAGGTCTTTTCTTAAAATTACAGGAGCGTCCTACATGAACCAGAGCGAAAATACAAAATATACACCATGTATGGCGAAGAAATAATGGGTAGCTATATATGAATAGTCACTTTACCACACGCGCTCTTACTGGTGGAAGACCGTGCTCAACCACACTATAAACAATAGAAGAGATGAATACGTGTCAGGAAGCTTGCCTGACCAAACAACAACAACAACAACAGCAACAGCAAACAACGAAACAAAACAGCACAAACAATTGAAATTAACAAAAACATTGAACATATATGAGACTCGATTAAAAATTGCGTGGAAGGTTGAATGTATTACTTAATTTTCTGCAACTAGGACGTAGCAAACGTGCAAGCAGACCGTGGATTCGTTGCTTGTACTCTTAAGGCTTGGACACACGATGTGACGTTCCCTGCGACGTTGCTTGCAACGGGGAAATCGTGTGTCCACCGGTAAAAGTAGAACGCGTTTCTACTTCTGCGACCTCGCGCGCAACAGTTGCACGGGTGGACACACGGTGCGATCTCCCTGTTGTAACATCGCTAGGTGATGATGGATAATTACAAATTAAGCGCGTTACGATCGGTCATAAATAAAAAAAAAAAAAATCTCTTTATTCAAGTGCCTAGTCGTTCTAGCGCTTTTGCACTAATTGGGAGCACTATCACTCACACACACTACCACTACATCAACCGTTTTAAGCATACAACTCTCAGCTCATGTTGAGTTCGATCTTTTAGTGAATAAAGCCATAACAAAGAATGTCTCAATAGCTACTTGTTGCAGCAACACTCCATATCATCATTCTTTTGGAAATATTTCAGTTCTAAATATTAGTTCATGATTCCATTATTGTTAAAAAATGTGAAGAGAAACGACCCACGGACTAACTTTTGACAGCTTAAGGTTGCAAGAGCCAAGAAAGTCATCACTGTCGTCCTTCACTCTCAAGGCATTTTCGTCTTTGTCATGGACCACGAAAGACAAAGTCACCTGTAATATTTCACCACAGTGTGAAGCATTTTATAGAAAAAGATACGATGTATGAGTCGGGGTCAGTGCGGTTGAGGGATTTGAAAATTTGCTGGAATCGGACGGGAGGGGATGAGATGAAATAGGACTGAAAGAGATGGGATATAAGTTCGAAACACAAACTAAGGAAAGGAAAGGAAAGTACTGGGAGAAGAAGGGAGAAGAAGGGAGAAGCATGGAATGTGAAAAGGAGGACAGAAATTGGATGGATTAGATTGGGATATGTTTGGAAGAAATCGAATGGGATGAGATTTGAAATTGAATATGGGATAAGCAAACTTTGCTAATTTATATTAGAGATTACACAAGCTAAAAAACGTTCAAAGCTAAATAATGGATATTAAGGCACGATTTCAGCAGGATTCAAAATGAAGGAAACAAGCTTTAAAGTTTGTTAATCAACCAAAAAACTGAACCCACCTGAGAAACATTTACAACTGGGAATTCTGCCATTGAATCCCAGACAGGATCTAGAGATTCCTTGACGATTTCAGTTTTGTTTACCTAGAAACCAAAACCAAGAGGTAAACAAAAAGAAATAAAACAATGTACAACAGCTACAGAAATTACAGCATGCTACATTGTACTTAATTCATTAAATCTCCTTGCACAGTCCTCCCCCCCTCCCCCCCTCCCCCCCTTGTCATGATCAAGAGAGAAAAAATGAGTTATGATTTACACTACAAACTCCAACGTTCTTGGAGCCTTGTTCAAACTTGACTATTGTCCAGTGGATAGACCTGATTGCTCTGTTACTTACATACTGCATGTGTTCTGTTCGTAACGAAAACTTCTATACACAAATACATAGTACAGCATATACATTCAAACAAACGGTTTATTCATTTATGCAGATAAACTTTTAGTTCTAGAGATATCTCAGTACAAAATCCAGGCTAACACTTTCAGAAGTACTGGATACCGGATAGCACCGCCCCGACCATTGTTCTGAAGTTTTCCCCAAGTCCAAATCGATCACATGTGGAATCTGAATTTTATACTCACGAGGGATCTGTTAGCGTAAACCATACAGTAAGGATCACTCAGTCCGTTCTTGTCCATAGGAATCAAGCTTTCACCGCTGTGTACAACTACAAAAACGACTCCAGAAACTACAAGAAGAAAAACCCCGATACTATCAAAGCCTGCGCACTTCTAGGAATTGGATGCAGTGTACATATGACTGGATGCACATGGTGGGCAGGTCAACCCTAACTGATGGTTTCTTGGATGCAATATTTGTTATAAAACGGTAGACAAATGGTCTAGGACAGACTGTTGTGATCAATTATCTGTCAAGGACACGTCGACAATTCATCCCGGGCGTTCGACAACCCTCTTCCGCGAGACAACTATTGTCTTATCAGCGGTCGTTCTACTTATATGTCTCGCGTAAGAGGGTTGTCGAACGCCCGGGATAAATTGACGACCGTCAGGACGTACACACAGCGATCTTCTAACGTGATTCTCACTGATCGACATAAATTATTCGTATTTAATCATGAAATTTTACCTTCTCTTTCTTCTGGATCAGATACAATACTGTTTTTCATGTTCTTTATGATTTCTTCCCTCTCTTCATCGGACTTCAGTTCAACTTCAGCAGGAATGGTGACCAGAGGTAGACAAGTGTAGATTAGATTCACATTAAGCGTCAAGCCTTTCGATTGTTCTTTCTCGAATATTTTCTCTCTGAAACACGAGATTAACATAGGATTTTCAGATTGCTGATTATCTGTAGGTGGCCATGTTAGAAGATGTAAACTGATTTGTTTCGACTTTGAGGATCACTCAAGGCCTGGACACGCGGTGCAACTATTGCACGCAGTGTTACAGAACGTCAACGTCCAACCAACTAAGCGAACAACTAGATGGGCAAAGCATTGTTGGTCAAAACCTCCAGCCCTCACTCTTTGTTTTCAAAATCATTTCTCGCATGGTTTTTAGATAATTTACAGATTAAAATTTCACTACTCATTAATAGTTTTGGACGTTTCTAGGACTTAAAAAAATTGGATGAAATTATCGATAGCTTTCAGGTAGAAAAAAGTGTTTTAATATAGGGCCAGCCATGAAAAAATTACAACGGACCATGATTGGTTAGAAAATTTATTTCCGCTCAGCTGGAAGCCTGATTATTTACTTTAAATTGAAAAGGAAAAGAACCAAATGCATCATGGGTTACTGAAGGAGTAGAATATAGCGTTTGATGACATACTGTGAGGGGTTGGTATCCAGGTAAAGTCTAGCCAGTGGCATATCGTATTGCGTAAATGTGAACTTGGTTCCAAGCTTCCGTTTTCCTTTGATTTTAATCGTGAGCTGAAGAAGAAGAAAAAAATATCTATTGGTTAACCTATGATAAAACGAATCAGTTGGGTATAGAAAGTTGAACGGGATCTGAGCTAGTTAACCATTTCCATTTCCATATCTACTTCCATTTCAATTTTCAGCTCCTTGTTTTATAAGCATTGCTTGGGAACACTAGAAGGGGTGAAGGGGTGTCAACAAAACGGATTTCGTATGAAGTGGAAAAACGATAAGGGAAATCTGTGGCTTTACTGTATTTGCAGACAACTGTAAGTGCTATAACGACTCCCTGTAATTTTTATGATTCAAACAAAAACAGAAAGGGATGTCTTACCCTGTCATAATGAAGATTATAGACCAACAAGGACACGTGATCAGTCCACGGGCCGTCTGACGTCACCTCTTTGGTGTTAATCTTTTGGTTGCCAAGCGACACCATGCACCAATATGGATCGTCTAAAACGTTCAAAGGTTGTTCATGAAACGTTGCCCTTGAGACAATTCGATGCTTTTTAGGGACGGCATACACAGGAGTTGCGTGTTGCTTCTCGTTCTCTCTTGCGCTTGGAAGGTTTTGCGCAAGTACTCCATAAAACCATCACTGATTCAAACTTTCTTTTGTTTAATGCGATTTTTTTAGACTCGGTTTTTTTTTGTTTTTTTGTTTTTTTGTTTTTTTAGATGACGACTAATACTAACCTGTTGGTCTCTCATGCATTCCTCCACTAATTGAAAGCGTTAAGACTCCACACGCTATGGAACATAATATGTTGTTGCAAAATTAGCTATTGATTTTCACAATTCTATGAGATATTGTAAATATCAAATCGATCAACCGCAACTTCGTACCAAATTCAGATCCTCTTGCGACTTCATCTGGATCTTCACATAATGGAATATAAATTCTGTCAGGGTCTACCAGTGCTATTCAAGGAAAACCAAATATTTTGTTCGTATGCTGTGTGAATATATTTAGACGGGGATAGAGTGGTAATAATAGGATTATTTAAGCTAAAAGACTTTGCGCGAATCGCTACTGGAATGCGATAATTTCCTTAGCCAACATAACGATTTCTTTGAACCAAATAAACGTGCGCACAACTTATTCAACACTCTAATGGTTGCTTTGGACTTAGGAAATGTTTGTGCATCTTATTGAAACACTAATGGTTACTCTGGACCTAAAAGATGTTCGCGCATCTCAATGTAATACTCTAATGGTTACTCTAAACCAAACAAAGGTGCGCGTAATTCATTGAAACACTAATGGTTACTCTGGACTTAACAAACGTGCTCAAAACTCATTGAAACACTCTAATGGTTACTCTGGACCTAACAAAGCACCCTTAATTTCATTTCAGCACTAGTAGTTTCTAGATTAATCTATAAATTGCATTTAATAAGGATAAAAACTCATGATACCTACAAAGCTTTAGAGTATCGTTGACCATCTGACTGACCCATTGCCTTACGAGTGGAACATCCATTAGCTGCACTGCTCTCAGCACTCGTATGTCAAATGACACTTGTGGTCTGAAGATATATAAAGGACATGCGAATGGATAATAGATTGACAATGTAAGTGCTGTCTGATCAAGAAACAGTGGATATGAATGACAGTATTCAAGGTGACGTGTGGCTTGAAGTAGGAAAAATCACTTCCAAAGGACAAGAATAATGATAGTTTCGGTAGATCATAGACAATTTGTATCCAGGCAACAGGGTAGGAGAAACTAGGGTTACGGTTATAAGGTTTTGACTTGCTATTATAACCCGGACGACAACCACTCACGTACAAAATTTGTGTTAATTTATCTAAATTTCTTTTTGAAATACATTCTTTGGTCTAAACTGTTGTATTTACACTTCACCCTGGGATAAAGCTACGTAAAATATTATGAAATAAATACTGATTAACAGCAAGAATGCCAAATGAATGAATGAAAGAATTAATAAAAGAAAGAAAGAAAGAAAGAAAGAAAGAAAGAAAGAAAGAAGACTGATGACTGACTGACTGGTTAGAGCTAGCTCTAGTCATTCATTACCATGTGCTAGTAGAGAACAGTCAACTGGCTGTTTTGCTACAAAGCTGC
>JAAAQI020076671.1:0-33896 GCA_011800005.2 Stichodactyla mertensii | reverse complement strand
TGGTGATGGTGATGGTGATGGTGATGGTGATGGTGATGGTGATGGTGATGGTGATGATGATGATGATGATGATGATGTTGATGATAATGATGTTGATGATGATGATGTTGATGTTGATGATGATGATGATGATGATGATGATGTTGATGATGATGATGATGATGATATTTAAAAACAAACTAAGTTACCAACTTTTTAAAATCACCACTGATATCCCCCAACAGTCTTATTATCTCTGGCGCAACTCCAGAAAGAGAAGAATGGAATTTCTTGGAATGAATTGAAGACTTCTGTGCCAAGTTCATGTGGTTGAAATAAATGTATCGATACTGCTGCTCTGAACTGAAATGACCAACAATAAAATACTATAATCACTAGGTCAGACTTGTTTTTCTTTTAAGCTAAGAACCAATATTATCAGAGCAATGCATGTCTAGGAACTGCTACACACCCTGCGTCTCCTGCTGCCACCCCCCTCCAGTTTCAAAAATTTGATCATACCCTAATTGTTTCTTAGCAGTTTGTTCGCCGATGATGTTTGCAAGGTTTGTTAGTTGAGGGCCAACGAATCCATCAAGTTTTTGGTAGAACTCTAAACTTGGATTAGGAGGCGCTGAAGTAAAGAACCATCAAAAACAATCAATTCATTTTCCAGTCTCTTTGTCCTAAAGATCTATTTTTTGTTAATATGCTTTTTATTGAAAATTCTTTGCTTACCAGCAACCAACAGACAAATTGTTGCATCTAGAGCCTGTAAAACACAGTCTGATTAATATGAACACATATAAATGGCCAGAATTATAATGCCAGAATTCATTGTGCATAAATTTAGTTCCAGAAAATATTAATACCTTTTTAATTGTGAGAATTAGAAATTCCAAGGGGTAGGTAGGATCTGAAGCTGGTATATTGTTTAGTACCAGAAAATATCCATACCTCCCCCATAGAGGGGGATTGGTATTTCCAAGGGGTGGGGAGGGTCTGAGGAGGGTATATTGACTGTAGAAAGAAAACATCCATACCTCCCCTGTGGAGAGCAATGCAGTACCGCTCGAAAGCTGCTTTTTTATTGCTCCCTAGTACAGTACCGCTTTTTTTAGGTTAGGTTTAGTGCTGTTCTTTGGAATACCAATCTATTGTTTTTTAAACCAATCATGAAACTCGTTCCAATTGGTACTACCTGGCTCCCTGTGGAGAGGAATGGGTGGGGAGGGCCTATGTAGTATATTCTAGTACTTCTCTCATGGAACTTCCAGGCCAGATGGGGGGTGGAAGTGGGATCTAAAATTACCCCCCGCTCTGTAAGATGATATTTTCTTCAGCTGTCACAATGCTATCCATTACCTTATAACAAACCAATAATAGTTCTTCCTGTTTAGTGTCTGTGTTCACAAAGATATGAGGAGGTTTCCTTGGCATTGGGATGTCGTTTAGCTCCGACGGGCCTGTAATAAACCTGTTGTCATGACAACAATGATAACCAATCTGTTTCTTCCCCATCAGAAGTTTACATGTTGAAATGTTGAAAAATGAATATTGATCAAAATACTTACCTCCCATGATGGGATTTTGGTTGTACAACAACATACCCTTGAGATGCCTTAGAACTATCTGAAACCTGTTTATTGACAAGAGAAAAATTTTTTGTTTAGGCATTTAAGTCACTTTTCATTATTCATTGCCTTGATAATGACATTGTGCAACATAGAAACATTGTCTTGGCTTTATAATTTTATTATTTTTATCATGTTTTGTATCTTATCACAGAATTTTATCATCAAATGTATAAACAAGAAATTTCTTATTTGATTTGGAGAAAAACAGTTTCAATAAATCTCAATCATCTCTGATGTTTGCCTGCAGAACAAACAATATATCTGGTCCCAAAGCTATCCTACTAAAACTAATGTAGCTCAAAAAGTATCCATACCTCCACAGAAAGGGAGAATTGTAATTTCCAAGTGGTGCCCAGGATTGGTTTAGGAGGAGTATAGTATTTATGAATCTTGTGGGTTGGATAATCTAGCATCGATTAAACCCCTTGAAGGGGGATGGATATTCTCCCTAACTTGTGGAAAAGAACTACATTGTAGAATTCTTGATTTAGTCACAATGTACCTCTGAATCCATGGTCGATGGAAATAAGCTTGTTACAAGATATTTAAACATTATTCTCATGTCCTCTTGCCCTAAACCACTCCTACCATCAACAAATGAAAGTGTGTCATACAGTACTACAAAATTTATTATGTAACACTATTTAACAATACTGAATTGCCTGTATTTGTAGGCCTCTCTTGGGTCACTGTAAGTATTGTTTGTCAAAGTTACTTACCACACAAGTTTATCTGAGTACAGGAAAGCTGTGTATTTTATTGAACTAGAAAGAAAACAAGAAAGATGGCAGTGAATATATAGATGAAGAAAAAGGAGATGAATTTTTAAAAGATGTCCGATGTCCACTCATGCTCCTGATGAAGAACTGTCCCATTCATAATGGTAGGTTATCACCACTACAAGAATCCTTTTTCATAAGATTCAGGGCTCAACATACAAAATAAAAATGCCCATTTATTTTAGGCAGGACAAACAATTTTAGAGCATAAATTTTCCCTCCATTTTACTTTCCATTTGGTAGTTCAAAATTCAGGGCTCAAAATAACAGCGGGTCAAGGGACAATGTCCCGCCAAATTTGCTACTTGACTGGACAAATTAGATTTTGAAAGGACAAGTTGACCGGCCAAATTTTGGAGGGAAAACTTTTCGCATGTGATAACAATTTTTGACCTTTCAAAAATCGGTAATGACTGGCCAAAAATTTATTTGAAAGGTCATCTTGACCTGTGTATGTCCAGCTGTTATTTCAAGCCCTGAAAATTATTTTCACATGCCAGTTTAAGTAAAATTTGACCAACATTTAATTTAAGCCATTGACAGGCTGCAATTTCGAGCCCTGAGATTTCAAACCCTGGTGTATTCTACATGTATGCTGATTTTACAGGAACCAATGCAGACAAGAGAGCATAAAATGTTAAACTGAATAGTATTGTACTCACAAGTCTTGAAGACTGAATTCAGTTATTTTAAAACAAACTTACTGAAATGTATGTTCCACTAAATTAACAAAGGACTGGACTTTTAAAAATGTGTTTTTGTCCAGAGGAAGGAACTGGATGCCTGAAAAATAAAGAAAAGAAAAATGTTTATGATATTCAAATGATCAAAAAATATCTGAGGTTACTGCAGCCATTGGTAAATCTCTACCTCAAGTACAGATATTATTACCCATTATTAGAAGTTATTATGCTTACCTGAGAAGACATCCAGTAAATCAAAATTATTGAAGTTCAAAGTCTGTAGATACTGGAAAAATGAAAAACAAATTTCACTTCATAATTGAGTTGGAATTTAGAAGTTCATTTTTGTGGAGAGCCAAGAACAAGAACCTTTGAAGCAGTGACAGAAACTCCAGTCACATATCATAGCGGGTCCAAGTATTGCATTCTTGGTCACAGCTGTGAGGGTAGCAGACAATGTTCTCCAAATGATTTTGATGTTGATGATGATGATGATGATGATGATGATGATAATGATGATGATATGCTAATGATTATAATGAAGATGATGATGATGAAGATGCTAATGATGATGATGATGATAATGAGTAGGAGGACAATAGACGATGATGATGGTGACACATGATGGTTGTGATGATGATGACAATGGTGATAATGATGTTAATGGATGTCATCACACTCACATGTACAAAAAAGTACTCTGCCCTCTTCCGTAAAGCATCTATGCTGTATGCCTTTACAAGATATGAAAATGTCCCATTGAACAACTGAAAAAAGACAAGAAACCTTTATTAATTGGTCAAACATTTTAAACTGGTAGAGGAAAAATCCCAACTCACTCTGAACATCTTGTAAGCCTGCTTGAGTATTGCATCCAAGATGCTATCCTTTAAATATACAAAAACACTTTGGGTTAAAATGTGAGAAAACATGTGTGCGGAAGTAGACAACTTGACAACTGGATCTTACCAGCACATCCTCATCATGGTACTCATCTGATTTTTTGCCATCTTTTGCAATTTTTTCACTAAAAGGGACACTTATTGTCTAGGAAGAATAGTGAAAACTAAGATAGTTGGAATCAAATATTTGACACTTTATTTTCATATTATCTCTCAACTTGTTACAATTCTGTGACCACAACCAAAGACCACATGCAGCAATGCCAATGCACCTGCAATATACTGTATGCCCCATTTCACATGCAAAGGCAAATGTAATACGATATACTTATTAGACTGAGTGGGAGGACTGGACAGGAAAATATTTGTCTTGAGGTCAAGCTGTACAGATTGAGTGCGGCAAGGTCTGTGTAGCCTTGACTGAGAACCAAATATTTTCCTTTCTGGTCCAACCTAACTCGGTCAATAAGCATTTTATCATACAATCCTTTTCTGTCAAGCGTGCATGAGTAGGTCCAGATTAGACCACCTCAAAAAATCCATATCTGCCTAATTACGTGATTTTTGCCACTGGTTTTCATTGCGGTTGTTACAACAAAATATCAGACCAAGGTTTTCACAGTATGAACACCCATAAATAAAAAGCCAAGGTCTCAGATATATTCCCCATAAGGACCAAGCTGACTGGGTTGATAGGAGGATGATTTAACAGCAATTTTCATATATGCCAACTTTTCTGAGACAACCATAATCTGGACCAGTCATTTACAGGAAAATAATTGACCAACTAACAAAGGCCTCAGTGAAATTAGCCAGTGGTATTTTACTGAAAGTGGTTTGTACTGTTACCTAACTTCTATGTGCCTAGTGATGCGTAAGGCCTCGGTTTGTACTATATAACTAATAAAAGATATTGTGGTTCAAATCTTACCATGACCATCCAGTAACCTGGTTCTGGTTGGTAGAATGTTTGCCTTGTTTTCTGGGTGTGCACAGCCTCACATGGCTTCTCTGGATTAAATGTCCTGCAACAAATACCAATGATATGCACGTCTCATTCCAAAAAACCCCTAAAATTTCCACTATGTCCCACAGAAATAGTTTGGAATAGCTAGGCCAAACTATTAAATAAAATTTGATGTTTGATCTAAGAATTTGTGTGGAAAAATGGGCCATGCAACACATTTTCCCATGCAAACCCTAATAAAATTTTAAATGTTATTTTTCATGCCATTTTTCCTGTGTCAAACGTTTTGAGCTGAAACTTCACCTTCGTACTAATATTGAGATGCTCTTTCCATTTCTGGAGTTTATTTTGACACTGGTGCTTGATTTAAGGGGGATGTGGTCACGTGACCTGTTAGTGCAAATAATATCTTACTCGGTAAATTTAATAATTGCTTCAGATAGACCGATATTTCTGATTTTCTTGTCAACATCTTCTTCAGTTGGAATATAAATGATGATCTTTTGATGTTCCTGGAAAAACAAATAAAATGTCAGCAACATTTTATGATATTACGTGCACTCTTTTCAGGTGTCCGGCTTTGGCTGGATAAACCTGAAGGTATTGTAAAATTAAAAGCTTCCCAAAAAATTGTACAAAACACAAAATAGCTTTGCATCCACCAAAAAACACAAGATTATTATGAGCAAGAAATAACACTTTGGCAGCAATAACTGATTAAATAAGAAATATTAATGTATGTGTGATATATTTAGTTTATTACCGTTCCTTCTTTTGGCCCAAAGTCCGAGTTAAAGACGAAAAAACTCACTAAACCAGGCGAAGTCTTCATGGTCGCCATCTTGGATCTTCTTGTTATGATCCACAGGCAGCCCAAGTAATGTATTTGTTTGTGTGGATAAATATGTAAAGATAATATTAATAAAATCTTTTTTCTCCTTTTTACGGTATTAAAAGCGTCTTATTTTACTATTTGACAAAGGTTCACGTCATCCTAAGCTTTATTTGTTGAGATTTTCGACAAATACATTGCTTGGTCTCCCTGTGTGTGACTCGTCAAGGGCGGAAAACCAAGATGGCGGCCAACAAGAAATGCTCTCAAACAAGTCTGGAAAAAAACGAACAAAATGCAAAAACAAACAACCCTTAGGCCTATTTAGAAGAACCAAAATATAGCTAACTTCACTGGGTATCATTCAGTAGGCATTATGGACGACATTTCGGTCAAGAAGAAGGCAATAGAGGAGAAATTAAATCAGGTATTTGGAGGAAGAGTTTTGACACTTTAGTCGCTTCCTTGTCGAGTTGGCAAGAGATGATTTTTGTCATTCATTTTTATCCTCAGGAAAAAATGACATTGTCGTTCATGAAGGAAAGTCTAACAAAGAGCGACCAGATTACCAAAAACATGGTAAGTTGATTATAAACTTTTTTAATTGACAGCTTATTTCTTTACGGGAAGGGCGTGGGGTGGTAGGTGGGTTAATTTTGATTTTTTTGGTTCTTTTTCTAGTTGAATATCCTAGCATCATTTGAGACTCGTATTCACAAGTTGGAAGATACTATAGTACCAGTTCACAAAGAAACAATCGATTTACAAAGAAGACAAAACAGTATCCTTGTAGAACAGGTATAAGTTAAGGTTACCTATCTCCCAAGATAAAGCATCTGTCAATCTTAAGCTGACCAGGGATGGGGTCTGTGGTCTGCATTTGGTTCTTTTAAGGAATTTTTGGTCAAATTCCTGCTCTGGGAGCTAAAAACATTATTCAAATATAGTGCAAATTTGCCCATTTCTTTACAAACTTTCCCTAACTTCATTTTAGAATACAAAGATGTTTTGGAGCAATTTATCCTTGACTTGATATTCAGATATTGACAAGTCTTTATCGGCACTAGACCATGTCATAAGCTATCATCATGTGTACTCCAGCACAGAGCATGTCATCAGAGATGCGTATGTATAGATTAGCCCCTCACTCATTCTAACATTATTTTCTGTAGAGTAATCAACAGTATATTTCAATGTTGTTGTTCATTGTCCCAATGTATAATCATTTATGTAATAATGAGAAGCTCATGTTATGAAGTGTTTTTAGCCTATTCTAGGCTAAAAATAGCAGCCAGTCAGTCAGCAGACATGATGGCTGATATATGCATTTTAGCTTGAACATTCAGAGTTGCAGGCTGGAATTAGGCTGGACTAGTTCCATTTCTGTCTGGACATTGTTCAGGACCTGGCTATTATTTTTAGCCCTGCCCAGGCCTCACAACATGAAATCTAATTGAAACGTTTAATATTTTTCCTAGACCAACTGGTAACTTAGAGGCATATATCAAGAACCTTGAAAGAGTCATAGATGCCATTGAGTTCTTCACTCAGAACAATCCAAACTGCCTTGAAATGACTCACCTTGTAAGTTATCACCTCTTTATCTTATGCCCATTTTCATAGGTTTGCAGGGTTGCTGGTTTCAATGAATCTAAGAGTCATCCTTATAAGGATAACACAAGTTTACATTGTATAAAACACTTTGCCCTCACAATCAAAATAAATACAAGAAAAGTCTGGCAAAACATTGTTTTGCAGAAGCCAAAATACCAGATCTGTTTTGGTTAGGTCCCATAACTGAGCAGTGGGGGACACCACACAGATTTGCATTTTGTTTTCCTTGTTTACTTAATTGTCTTTAAGGTTACTTTATAAAAACTAGCTCGGTGCTCTATAGAAAGTTTTTTTTTAGCATAGTCTTTTGGTATATTTTACTTATTTGTTTTTGATATTTTTAAAGACGTCATTGAGAGAGTTTGGTCGAGAGTCCTTAGAGAAGGAATTTAGACTGCTACTGAACAGACACAGTAAAGCAGTGGCTGGTAATGTCATTCTGGAATGTATCGGGAATGAAGAAGGTAAGAAGTCTTTCTGTAGTACTGTGTCACTACAGTTCTTGGTTTCCCAAGACGATAGGCCACATCGTTCTCAAAAAGGACGCATGAAGATAAGGCTTCATGTAAAATCACGCTTGGTGGTGCAAAACAACTGTCATTTCTTTGACTTTTTCTGTTGTTTAAAAGTATATTTTATGAGTGAAATGCGAACAAGTCAGAGAGAAAAGAGTGACATCAGAACAAGCCAGTCATTTCATGCCACAAAGTATGATTTTGCATAAAGCTTGACTTCATGCATCTTTTTCAAGAACTTGGAAATGGCCTTTTCCGTTGCATATTTGTAATATCACAGCATTCCATCCAGGCAGGTAACTATTTATTATCTTTTTTGTCAGGACAATTAGGTGAAGAACTTAATGTCGAACACTTACCAGGTAATTGAAGAAAATAGTCACTGAAGTACCAGTAAATACACATATAATGATCATGATAATGAGGAGAAGGATAATGAAAATTCTTATCTTACTTATTGCGCATGCTTTTGGGATTTTTTTCCCACCAAGGCACATGTGCTGTGTTTGTTTGTTTACATTGTCTTCTTGTGGTGGTTATCATTTTTGTCCTTACCCTGATGATGGCCATGAAGGTCGGAAGCTAGGTAAAAGTTTGTAAAACTCAAGGCTGAAGTAGCATATTAAAGAAATTATGAAAATGTACTTGTTGTTGATTTTGATGATGTGATATGAGTATGATACTGCTGAGGTTATAATGATGCAGACCACCATATATTGTACTAAATATCAATCTGTGTTTTCAGAAAAAGTCATTGAAGATCTGAGCACCATCTCCAACTGGCTAACCGGACCAGGAAAAACCAAAGAATTGGATTTTATGAGTGTTTATGCACAGATTAGATCCAGCACTCTTGTTCGCTCCATGCAAGGGTAAGGTCCTGTGGTCACAAGTCTTTTTATTATATACCAAGCGTCAAAATTCAATTTTCCTCAATTTCTATTGGTTGAGAGTGTATCATGTGAACATGAAGAAATTCAACTGTCTCCCTGGCAACAAGTCTGGGAGGGCAATAATATGTTTTGAACTGGGAATAACAAAACCGGAAGTCACGTGACTGAAAAAAATATCAAGACCGAAAACCAGAATCCACCACATTAGTGCTTGCATTTGCAAAATTCATTCTTTCTCTATTTTTTGTTCTCTTTGACACTTGGTATGATAATAAAGCACTTATTTACTGGGACCTCGGGAAAGCAGTATGATTTGTGGTCCCTTGACCGCTGATGTTTCCCTCAGCTCCACTTCGGGAAACAGCAGCAGTCTCAGGACCACAAAACATACTGTTTCCCTTGGTCCCAGTAAATAAGTGTTAAATGTTTCACAGTCATTTTGATCCAGGTCTGTGCTATCCCTCATTCCTTAATTCTGCAACAGTAATTCATTAGCCTATAGACCTCTTGCCCAATATAGCAAAGGGGGGGGGGTGGTGCCTGTGACCCACTTTTCTTTTGGTGTAGGGGAGGGGAGGGAGAAATGATTCGTTAAGGTTAGTGGGGAGTGACCCCTCCCCCTGAATCCTTGATACGACCCCAAAAGTTACTAAAAAGTTACTAAGTGTCAACCAGTATGCACATTTGATCATATACACATTTAATTTGCATGTTATAAATAATAAATTATTATTATAATTTTTTTTTTTCCTACATATTTTTTACTTTTCACCTTCGATTACCTACATAACAGAATTAATGAAATAAGGATGATGGGAGTCACCCAGGTAAGTGATGCAATTCATACTTAATGCACAATAAAATGTTTTCTGATAAATTAAAATGCTCTCAATTTTTTTAACAGTCAAGTGGAAAGTACAAGACTAGTTCAGGTTTGTTTTTAATGTCTACAAATAATTTTTTCATTTCATTTTCATTTCATTTTCATAAGACGGCAAGCGAGGAAAAAGTTTTTTTGGGGTTGTGGGGTGGGAGGTGACTTTTGAGGGCAGGGTTTGAGTTTCAAGGGAGGGTTAGTCTACTATATTTTGGGGAGAGTTCTGATGCTACCTGATAAAGGAAGGGGAGACCACAACAAGTGCTGAAAACTATGTACCCAAACCCCTTCTGTCCAATAAAAATACTTCCTTTGTTTTGGCAGGAGTCAGTACACCAACTAGAAAAGGAATCAGCAAGAAAAAAGAGTAAGAATTTTAATGATTCTGTGATGACGGAATTAAGTGTATTTAACTGTAATATGACAATTGTTTTTTGTTTCTTAAAGCCTAAGAAGAGTTCCATCAAAGCCAATGGAATTTAGTAAGTAGAACACACTGCCGGTAAACATTAATTATAAGAATATATATCTTATGTTCAATGAAAACAATATCATGTATAATTATCCATTACCATTCATTTATTTATTTGCTCCTTTGTTCATTATTTCACTTTATTTCTCCTTTCATTTGCATTTGTCAGGCCGCAGAACTTCTTCTCTTCAAACATCTTTAGCATTTGATTCCAAAGATGGAAAAGAAGAACACAAAGATGAAAAAAGGTTGGGAAAAACTCCAAACATGGTTTGAGTTGAGGGTTTCTCAAAAATTTAATTCAAACTAACAATCCCTTTTATTTTAATAGTGATATTGATGCGTCTGGATATATATTGTCCTGCAAAGCACTTCTCAAGCTTATTGAGGTATGTATAAATCAATAGATAGAAATGACTTAAGACAGAGTGATAGCACTCAACTCATGAAATAGTCATTAGTCTAATAGAGGTTAGTAGACACTCAAACAATCCAAAGATGCTTTGCAGTTACAACTCAAACTCAGTCTCCCACTCATTTCAGACATGACTAATTTCATTGTTTTTCTTTTGTGTCTCTACTTGGTGTACAGAGTGAACGTGAGCTTATGAAACCAGTCATCCCAGAGGAACACCAGAATGCAATCTTTGATAAACTAATTGAAGCTGCAATTGATGCATTCATGGCTGAAGGAGAAGTAAAGTCCACTTGAAATTATTAAAGACTATAATGGCCATAAATAGTCTATTAATTATAAGTACTATTCTCAAAATTAGGACAGACAGAGCAAGATTTCTTGTTAATGTACAATATATATTTATATAGATATTTTTTTCCACCCTTATCAGACTATTGTCAGTACACTGAGACGGTTCATTTCAAAACACAATTACTCAGCCATCATGCAGGTCTTTCCAATACTTAAACAATTCCGTCAGATACAGCCTCACTTTGATGACATTGTACAGGTAAATAACAAACTACAACAGCAGGCTCTATGTGTCTGTGGTCATTTGCATTTTTGTTAATAATACACATATATATAATAAGATAGTGACACCTGGCTGTTTCTATCGTTGTTCTTAGCAACCATGTTTGGGCCGGCCATTGTTTCCTTCCTGATTAAATGCTTTTTTTTCAAGTACTAAATTTTTATTGTGCTTAGTAAATGATTAACGATGTAATTGTGTTGCATCAAGCAAATTTTCTATGCAAAAATCTCCTGGTGGGATTTGAACCCACAACCTTCAGGTTGCTAACCAATGTTCTAACCCACAGAGCTACAGGTGCTCATGTGAGTGAGCAAGGTCTATGATGGTATTTAGCCAGGTCATGGTTTTTTTTCATTGTGGAGTCCAACTTACTAACTGGTGCTGAATAAATACTGTCTTTAAAAGTTTTGCGAAATAATAAAAAGTTTTAATTAATCAATGTAATTTACAGGTATTAATACATAAAGCTTGATTGATGAAACCAATTATATTAATTCTAATGAAACAATGGTTTGATTTCCTTCAACAGAATACCACATCAAAGACAAGAGGGCGCTTTCCTAATTTTATTTGTGTTTTGGAGTTGACAGTAAGTTTACCTGCAAATACTTGCTCTGCCCTTTATTTAATTTTTTAATCAAACCAACCACAATTTTGATATTTTGTCCTTAAAGAATTCAAAATGATGGCGATGATGATGTTTAAATAACTTATGATTATGATCAATATGTTTGTTCTTTATCTGCAAACAGTCTTCTCGTGCCTTGGAAGAATTTGCAGATGGAATCAAGGTGAGCAGACTATGATTAATACCAAGTAGCTGATAAATACATTTTTAAAAATCATGATCAAAAGAGTAATTCTCCTCATAACAGTGTGCCATATCTAGGAGAATGTACCTCTCCATCAGTGTCAATCACCTCTTCTTTTGTTGACTGTTTGTCTTTGCTGTCTTCCTTTCAGCACGGCCCTGATAAACATTCCAACATGCCAAAAGATGGAACTGTACATGAGTTGACCAGAAATGTAAGAAAATGTTATATTTTAGAAAAGCTCTCTTTACAAGTATATACCGTGATTCAGTGCTGTGCCTGAGGACTCTGATTGGATAAACAGTAACCTTGAAAATGGTGATTAGCCCCCTTAACACAATTAATCCTGAAAATAAACTCTTCACAAGACAACTGTTTGTTTTAATAGACACTGATCTTCATGGATCAACTACTGCCATACTCAGAGACTGTTGGTCATGTGTTAGCAACACAGCAAGAGGAACAGACAGGTGGAGTCATCTACAGGGATAAAGGACAGCTGACAAGGATAACTGCCGAATATGTCCGTAAGTGAATAAATTCCAAAACTAGTGGCTAACCAAGTGGTTCACAGTTAAGTTAGTCCACTTAGATTTAAAATTATTACATTTCTCCCCAAATATATATTTATAAACATTGTGTAAAAAGAACAAGAGGGCATGTTGCATTGGTGTATAACATGTATCTATGTTAAAGTGACTTCTATAAAATTGTGTTTTCTAATGAAGTATTAATGAGTATGATAAACTTAAATAATGCTCCCCTCCAAAGCCAAGGATTAACATAATAAATATTGGTTAATATTATTTTGCAGAGCGTGTCCTGGGTTCATTAGGACTCAATCTCCAGCTGAAGACCAAGGTTTATGAGTCAGTCACTCTGTCATCTCTTTTCCTTCTCAACAATTATCATTATATTCTAAAAACACTACAAAGGTAAAAATTCATGTTTGTATTTTTGGATTATTATAATATATGGCTTACTGTCTGGGTAAAAATGAAGCAATGTGATTGGTTCTCTGAACAGTGTTGTAATCCTAGTGAATCCCACACACTGATTGGTTGTAAGCCGGTCCGGTTTTCTCTCAGTATGGACTGGCACATCTGGACCGCTCAGTTACATGGGCTTACAAGGGATTCCAAACTGGAAAAAATAAAAACGTTATTAAACAGCTTAGGTCGGTTGGTATTGAGAAAATATTTGCCCTCAGTCTTGAAAACAAACAGAGGCCTGTGGCCTCCGTCCGTTTTCAAAACTTCAGGCAAATATTTTCTCAATACAGACCTCACAGCCATTTAATAACCTCTATTTACCTTACAGGTCAGGACTCCTTGTTCTTTTGAAAGAGGGTGAAATAACAGACATAGATGACCAGTATCAAATATTGGTTGAAGAACAGAAAAACATGTATGACAAATGGTAAGTGACTACAGCATATGCTGTGAAACAAAACCAAAACATTTTTCTTTCTCTAGGAAAAAAAAATTATATATCCATGTCCTCTCTCAAGTCAGTGCTTTTGATTTGGTTAATGGTTTTGTTATAATTTCTAGTTGGAGTAAAGTACTCCATTACCTTCTAGAGATGGACAAACCTGGACCAAATCCAAAGACTACAGATGCTGGTGCAAAGGTAAAGTAATTCTACTGCAATGTCCACTCAGATCTTGCACTCAACAGTGCAAAAGATTTCATATTAAATTACTAGTGAGAAATAAATACGTCTTATTAACCAAGTGTGAGGTCTGTACCATAAGTGATGGACCAAGTTTTTTCCACTGCCTTATGACCCAATATGCGCAAGCCATAAAAAGTGGGGAAAAAACGAGGTTCCATAACTTCCATACAGACCAAGCAAGCGAGTTTAATAAGATGTTTATTATGTGGCAAGGCTAACACAAAAATAAGATTGGTGGTCCGTACCATAAGTTATGGACTGCAATTTGGCCAATGAGAGTGCATGAAATTACCTAGTCCATATAATAAACAGTACTTCAGCCTGGAATTTCACACTATTGTACTCAGTGACTGCATTTGGTCACTATTTATTTGCTTTTTTTTTTGATTGAGAAATTGAGGAAGCCATTTGAACTGTACATTTCCTATTGATGTGAATTTGATAATTAAAGATTTCATTGCAGTGAAATCAAAAACCGTTTTTTTTTTTAATTTATAGCTGAAAGACAAACAACGTCAGATGATAAAGGACAAGTTCAAGGTACAGCAAGCATGTCAGGCTGTTAGTTTCCTACTGGTTAGCCTACACAGCAGCCCTCCAGGGATAGGTGGGTAGGGGGTGGGGTTACACAGACTACCTACTGGTTTGGTAAACAATATGCCAAAAATATATCAACTCATACTGTTGTAAAGTTTAGGGTATCTGGTGTTGCCTTGGCCACACTTGAAAAGTGCTCTAAATGTTTTCCACACCTTTAAGCACTTTATTCTATCTCCTTAACAGTTTCCTTCAATTATCGTCCAATTGCAAATGGATTAGTTAATCTATTTTGTGTTTCTTTAGGGATTTAATACAGAGTTTGATGAAATTTACCAAATACAGAAAACATATGCAGTGCCAGATGATCAGCTCCGTGAAGAAATCAGACAGAAAAATTTTGATCTGATTGTTCCTCTATACAGATCCTTTAGAGAGAAGTGAGTTTCTTTCTTTCTTTCTTTTCATTTGTTTCAAAGTGTTGCATCTTCATTAATGGCAAATATGTGCATGTATATTGATGGTGATGATAATGATGATGATATAAAAAATGATGTGACAATGTAGATGATAATTGAGGTTGATGCAATGATGATGATGCATGATGCATGATGATGATGACAATAATAGTCTCAAAAATTCCAAAAATAACATCATTTATATGTTTTCTAGATACGAGGGTGTGCCATTCACAAAAAATCCAGAAAAATATGTCAAATACTCAGCTGATGAAGTGGGAAATTTGATCAAGAAGTTTTTTGATGTTTCTGCATGAACCTTAGAATAATATAAATAAAACAATGTTTGATGTAATTAAAAAAATAATAACCAAAGTTGCTATTAAAACAGAGAAAGTACAGAATGCCATTTTTAAAAAAATAGAATGTCTGTTACCTCAGTTGAAAGAAACAACGTGGCATTAAGGAGATAACTCAAAAATATTAGGGAAGGGCTTGAGGAGAGTATATCATAAAATAAGTTCATTAAAAAAGTATCATAAAAAAGTTCCATAAAATATCTCTACCCCTCCCCCCATGGGGGTGTCAGAATCTCCAGGGGGTATAGATGTAGATGTTTTTTGACAACAGACAAAACCACATTGTTCTATTCAAGTGATATAATTTGATAAGTTATAGTTTGTCTGTCTTACTGTTCTAGATGGCAAACACTATATCCATGAATTAAATGGAGAATAATACATGGGCGCACAGAGATGGAATTTATCTTTGAGTGTTCAATTTGATATCTCACGAGTGAGATATCAAATTTGAACATGAGAGGATAAATTCCATATCTCCAAGCGTCCATGTATTATTTTGTTTATTATATAAACTATAGTGTTTTCAAGGATTTCTACCACTGAATACTAAAAATTTGATTGGTTGATATTTTCACATGTGAAAAATATCGTATTTTTACGTGTGCTGGGATACGACATTTCTCAGTGGTAAAAATCCTTGTAAAACACTGTAGTTTATATAATGTATTCTATTATCACATGACCCATACAGACTGGCATGCTCTTATGAAAACCACTGGTGAAAATCATGTGATGGGGGCCATACATGATGGCATAAGCTGGTGTGCATTTTCTCACATGGACCTGCTTGCACACGCTTGACTTGAGAGAAGTTGCTTTATATGAAGGGCCATGTGATAAGATGCCTACTGACTGAGTTAGGTCATGCTGGATGGGAAAATATTTGGCTCTCAGTCAAGGCTGCATGAACCTCACTGTGCTCAGTCCACATGGCTTGCCCTTGAGCCAAATGTTTTCCCAGTTGGCTCTCCCACTCAGTCAATAAGTACATATTTTTTACTGACTAATAGTTTTTATTTAGTGACAATTAGTCACTATCACTCAACCAGAACAATACACAGGGGATATCAAATACACAAGAGACTTTCTGCTCATAACCACTTTACTTCTCAACCTTTATGCAAAATCTATTTATCAGTGACTCTTTATTATGCTGGTAACTAACATGTCCTCTGCTGAGAATTGTTCTGGTTGAGTGATAGTGACTAAATACAGACTATTAGTTAGTAACTTACTTCACGGATTTAGAGTTCACACTCTATTTAGTGAACCCATAATTTTAAGACACATCAAAATGAATGTCTAAATATCCTACATGTAACTGGCTAAAGAAAAAGAGTTTTCATAAAATATAGAGCTGTTAAGTGTGGCGTCACTTGAATGAAAAAGTGACTTCTGGGTCCAAAATGAAAAGCAGTTCTTTGAAGATTTTTCTTGCTTTTTTCTTCATAGTAGGAATTGGTGTACATAGATCTATTTATTGCAGGTGGAGGAGGAATTGTGGATAAACGTTTTGGTTTTATTTTAGTGCATTTTGTGGAAAATTGGACCCATAAATACGTCACAACTTAACAGCTCTATAGCTATTAATAATTTGATTAGCAGTATAATTTTTAAACTATAGGGTCCCTCTGTGAACTGTACAAGTTTCCTGAGTCCTTATTTCTATGAGAGAAAAGTGAACTCTATTACGTACATAGATACAACTAAACATCTTGATGCAAATTTAAATTACTCTGTGAAGTAACATTCTCAGAATTTAAAGTAGGTTGAGGAAGTAAATGTCCATCAAAAATTTGGATCTCTGTCAAGAATGGACTTGTCTTGATCAATGAAAATGAAAATTTACTTTAAACCTATAGAAAAAAAAATCAATACTCTGTATTCTTGTCCAATACTGTTTTCCTGAACAACTTTTAATGTTGGAATATTAACACAATTTGTCAACTCAACATTTGTTGACTAATACTATTGCTCTACTAATGTTCTTTCTTGAGTTAAATTTCATAGGAATATTTCCTCTTCATCACTGTACATGATATTGAAGTTGCTTTCTCCTTTCTCTTCACTTGAAAGCAACCTGAGATTCAAAGAAATTTAATATAAAGCATTTATTTACACTTTCCGTGACCAAAGTTTGCTTTATCTCTGTGAGTTCAGCATAGTCTGACAAGATTATCTTTGGAAACTTGCCACATGCCAAACATACCTTGAACCTTGAACTGTACAAATTTCCTCATTCTCTTGTGAGGGCTTTGATGGATGGAACAATTCTGATACAATGTTTTCAGTCTACCAAAAGAGGACACAATGTTCTTTTAGAATACAAGTCTCTCTTAAAAACCCAAAAGGGATGAATAGTATTGAGGAATACCTTAGTACATGTGATGTTTGGTTCATTTTTAGAGGAATTTTGTGCTTCAATTTCTAGCTCATATCCAATGACACCTTTCACTGTTTCTTCTGCAAAAAATATCCCCAAAAAATTGTTTGCTGTTGATGCTGATATCCCTGTTCCCTCTCTTTATTTTTTGTTTTATATAATTTTGCTCTTATAATGGATTTGAAGGAGCTCTTTTTCTGCTGGCACAGTATAAAATGAGGTTAAAAAAGTGATGACCCCTCTCCCAGTTTCTATGCCCACCTTCTCTAACGAACATTTTTATAGACAGCCCAGCCCTTTCAAGAAGTTCAAAATTGTGTGAACTACCCTCTGTTTTTACTTTTTTCCCCTCTTATATTATTGTCAAATAATTAATTCAATAAGCTCATAGCCACTCCCACTTTGATAAAATACAGTTTTAGCTATCAATTTATCTATCCATATTTTTTTACTGTGTAGACCTAATAGAAAGAAGTAGATTTTTACCTGTAAAGTTCTCTTGTGTTTTTGTTGGTAAAATTTTTTCCACTTCGTCTGCACTACCTGCAGAAGTGACTGAATCTGACACCTCGTCATACCAAGGACCACAATCATCCATTCCGAATTCACTGCCACCAGAACAAGGCGAATCCAAGGGTAGATTATTTTCACAGGCAGACTTAAATGGAGACCCTGTAGCTCTACACAGGCATTTCTCAATTTTGGGGCTTTTCTCGTCTTTAACTAAAGAGTAAAATCATAATATTTGTTGAAAATAGCTTGCCTAACCTTTATTGTAAAATGTCCATGTTAAAAGTTAGAATATTTATCGGTGAAAATTTGAAAAATGATTTTAAACGGAACTTTTCGTCTCTTTATTTGTTAGTTATTTCTTTAATATAAGCTGAAAATTGATGTTCAAATAAGTTTTCATGATAACTTAAGCTTAAGTGGTTGACTTTAACAAAAACCACGTCAAAATTCCTTGCACAGTATTTTGATCTTACCAATAAGCTTACTATCCTTACCTGGATTTTGATTCAGCTTAGAACTTTTCCTTGGCGATCGATTGCTTTTAATGACCATCTCTTTATTTCCCTGGCAAGCTTTTTTCCACAGTTGTAGTAGTTTTGCCTGAATTTGTTGGTTCGTAAGGAAGGGGTACTTTTCAGATAACTTACTCCTGTGTTCAAAAGCAAAATCTTTGAACAGAACTTTTTTAGGAGACAGTTTTGGAGAAGCAGAGATACTCTTCTTCATTGGGAATTGAAATTCTTTGGTAATAAATAAAAATATGAACAAATTTGATCAAAACACTAGTTTTAAAGTGCACTAAAGTTCGTTTACAAACTTTAATCGCGAGGAATTCCAGAAACATACAAGAGTAATCGATTGCTAATTTCACACTTTATCGATTTGGCGCGAAATTTCTTACCTTCTCATTGGTCCGCATCATGAATTCTGTCAAAAATAATTTTACCCAAAAAGTTGCATAAAAATAATCTCAAATCCTCCCAAAACTAATTGTAATTTTGTATATTTTCTTCTCTAATGTCTGTTTTTTAGCCAAGGATTTTAGCCAAGGACTTTAAAAGTTTTACTTGTCTTGGGTTCCCTTTGGTTTTATAGTGACAGCTGTCACATTTTGTGAACGTGTTGTCGAACAAAAATAAAGCGACCACAACCACGTGTTCTTATTTTTTTCGGTCACGAATGAAAAAGAAAAAAATTATAGCGGAAGTTCATTCAGAATCTGAAGAAAGATTCAGCTTTTATACTGCAACGTGTCAAAGCATGGACGGTATTTCCTGTTAGCGTTATGGGGGCGTATTTGTTTTCGTTTTCTTCGAATACCAAAACAAAGGATTGAGTCAGCCATTTTGAACTTTCCCTCGTGGCAAGAAGAACCCGTTGTCTTAGCAACGTCAAATTTTTGACAGCTCGTGATCGGAATAGACCAATCATAGCGTTTGTTTTTTAGGATGACGTCAAATAGTGCACGTGATACCAGCAAAACAAGCTCTGGAGTTCGGTTTCGATTTAGATAACAACACAAGATTAATTGTGTGTTTTGGTCGGTAAAAAACACTGAAAGAACCCGGTTTTCGTAACGATGGACACACTTCGAGAAGAGGTTATGGTAAATCAATTCGTAATGGTAGCAGGATGTGCGAGAGAGCAAGCTTGGCAGCTTTTACAAGCCAAGCATTGGGATTTTCAGGTTCGTATGTGTGCGTAGCGCTGTTCTGTTTCGTTTTGCACGATTGGTTTTGTTTGTGTTGGTCCGGCGATCGCGTAGTTTACCTTAATTCTGACTCATTTTTCTTTATTTCAGACTGCTCTCAGTACATTCTTTCAAGAGGCACCCATTCCTTCTCATTCGAATCATTCGGTAAGGAAGGATTTCGATCCTGCTATAAATATTCTTTGCAAACCGCTCCGAGTTCCCGGTGTCGGCCATTTGTTGATGTAAACCAATATTTGAAATACTCATCTTAATATTTCATTTTTTAAACAGCTCGTCACTCCAGCAAACACCCCAGCAACACCACCAAACTTCCCAGAAGCTCTTATCGCTTTCTCGAAGCTTCGGACCTCGGAAAAAGCGCAAAAACCTTCGACTCAAAATGCCAACGAACCGGTGAGATGATGAACGCAGTTGCGCAACGAAGGGTCATTCTTTAACTTTGGCAGTCCTTATTCCTTGGATTAAATTTAAAGGCAATGGAATATATATATTATAAACTGCTCCATAACTGGCCATTTTTGTAATTGTCAAGTCAAGTAATCGAAAGCGTTACGGGATCGCAAGAAAAACGAGTTCTAGTTTGCCGTTCAGATAGTCGAGGGAACCAAAAGCACCGGCAAATGAAAACAAAACATTATACGATCAAGCAAGCAAGAAGAATGAATAGAGATATACGTTATGAAGCGAAAAACCAAGCATTGGCGATAGAGACAGAGTTTTGACACCCTTTTTTGTCTCACATTAGCTGTAATCACGAATGTTAAAGGGTAAAGCAGAGATAGAAATGACTTATTTCTCTAAGTCGAAGTTTGTTGTGGTAAATGATAAATGTCGTCAAAGACACAAGCATGTTATGAAGGTGGCATCATTAATTCATATTGTTTAGTATTAGATCTCTGTTAGAAATTTACTGCGATTGTAAAACCCTGTCCTGCAAAAACACTGTAAACTCTTAAAGCGAAATTTCGAATTTTCGAATGTCGTTGGTTTAAACGCGCAGCTAAAAATTAATGACGTAATAATGCTGCTAGTTTCTGATTCGTGCTAGCCATTCCCAGTTTAGTTAAGACTCGGAAATAAGATTTCATAGTCTACAGATATTGTAATATTTGATCTCCATTTCAGGAGAGAAAACGAAAAAACTGCTGAACTCTGCAAAAAGCATCGCCATTATATTTATTGGTGAACTTTATGTTCTGTTCTAAGAATAAACTGATCCCAACTAGATCAGCAAAGTCAAACTACCTTGATAAATACAGTTTGTAAATAAACAGGTTTTCCAATAACGTGGTTTTGTTTTTGTTATTGTTTTTCTACCTTCTTGGGTCTACGTGAGTGAAAAAAGATTCTAGCTCATTCAATTCGATATTCGATGATGCGAGACCACGTGTTCCAGTCGTGCGCCCAAGGTCACTAGAAGCAACAAGATTTCGAATGGTTTTTTTTTTATACCCGCTTGTTTTTAGAGTCAACTTTAAGATAATAGTTTGCAGGTTCTTTTGAAAAACTGTAAAATTGGAATCTTACATTTAAAACTAGCGAGAAATTCGTTTTTCGTCAGCACCATTTCACTTGTATTTTCTTGCGGCTTTTTTGAACTCGGTATTCATCGTCTCTGCGATCGTTTTGTAAACACGTGAACATACATTTGCAAGCAGGTATTTCCCTTGCTGGACAAATCGTATTGCTTTTTTACAACATGTACATTTGGTACATAATTTGATATCAGATTAGTTAAACGTTTAAACACGGATTTTAAGCTTCCTCCTTTGATTTACGACTTTTCTTAGACAATGTGCAATGTTTTCCTGTCCAAGCTATATTTTTAAATTTATTTACTTTTTGGACTTTAAACCATCATGCCATATCTATTTGATTACTTTTGCTATTTTTACAACAAATCGAAGTCATGGGCCACGACTCAACCCAGCAAAGCACTTATAGATACTAATAAAACAAGCGAAAAGGCTGGAAAACGATTAGCTGTTATCACTCAAAACTATTTTCATCCTTCAATTGTTAGCAACTTAGGAATGAGTCAGCATTTGATTATTCTTGGGCTGTGACGACTGATATTGACCCCTGATGTGATGTAACCAGAATATGCTTTAAGCGGAGAAAGCCTGGGACCAATTCTGATTCGCGCGTTGGTTTCTGGGTAGGAGGGCATTAGCGCAGTTTGCACGCAACGCTATTGGTCGCTTAGCAACGTTCCACTTAAAAAGAAATGAGTTATTGGGCATGGTTTAGTAAGTTATCGTCAGGTTAGGCAGGTTCTATATTTCTTCTCGCTCTTTCACATACAAAGTCACAGCTTTTGTGGAAACCGATTTCGCTTTTTTAATAAGCTTTTCAGTCCATTTTTTGTAAAAGTAAAAGTTACTGCTGGCTTCCGTAGGATGTAAAATAAGTCAATTAATTAATCAATATTTTGAAATTTGCTACTCTACAAACGGAAACCAAATTTTTAATCTACTTCATAGAATGGGAGAAAACTTACTTTGTTTCAGTGGGGATATAATTAAACAATCCTGCAGTGAGGTTGTAATCAAATATCAAAAATTTGTATCACTCTCAAAAGCGTGTCAAAATACACTTAGAGTATAAAGATACTTAGCACTAATGACTTTCTGAAGACAGCGTTGTTTAACGAAGGAGGAGAAGCGAAAAACGCAACGAAATGTAAATAATGTACAGAAAAAAATGATCCAAAACGACTACAACAACAACAAAGATTGGTGGTAAAATCTGCACAAAACAGAGGAACAAAAAAATGAAAGAAAGAAATATGAATAAAATGGGAAATAGTTATGCTCAGAAATCAGTACAATTTTAGGCGATTCCTCTGAAGCCATTTGTACTTGAATGATTAATCTTCTTGTTTGTTTGATTCTTTTTCGTTATTAGATAAGCTAAGGGAGAAAGAAGTCTTTGAGTGCTACTTAATGAAAGAAAGAGATTTTGCTCTCAGTATTTAGATTCGATGTGGTTTTGAGAAAAACTGGCTTAATCAGAATGAATTCCAAGCCATCTTCAAGTGCTCTCAAAACCTCATGACCAACGCGAAGACAGCAGCGTACACATTTGCAAAATAATTAGCAGTCGGTCTGACAATGAAGAAACGCTCATACTTGACTTTCAAATTTGTAGATTTAATCCATCAAGTCACATCAAACAATCGATTGGCTCCTTCGTCTGAATACATTGTCTATCACCCACTCATACATCGCTTCATTTACATCTGCTATCTTAGAGTTTACTTGAATCTCTTCTCGTTAATTACATATGGTTGAAACTAGCTTGGCTCTGGGATTGCAGCAGTCACATATTCGCGTTCCTTGAGTGTTCCAGCTCGTTTTTGAGCGCCGAGAGAAGTTTTTCTAAAGAACTTAGGATCTCTAGGCATCAGAAATTCCTTTTATGAAGATATTTTTCTTCGAGGAAATAGAGTTTTCTCGCTTGGTTTTCTAAGGTAAGCGTCAGTGTTTTATCCGATATTAATAAGTTAATTCACTAACATATTTTTAGATCGTGTAGTTTCAAAACGAACACTCTTTCTAGGTCAACTTTAAGTTGGTAAAGCATGCTAGTGTAAGATTTGGTAAAGGAAACTGCAGTAACTTCGCCTAGAAATTGGATTACAAAATTTCCCATTTTCATATTCACCAATACTTAGCATAGACAGCTGATTTTATTATTGAAATTAGTATGGGAAAAAGTAAAAGATTTAATAATCAGAAAGCCGAAATTTTTAGCCAAATCTCGGAGCTGACTGAATGTTTCGAGAGCAAACAAAATTGTTTTACTTTTAAGTCGGCAAAACAACCAAAATAAACAAAAAGAGAACCTATTATCTCGAATGCTCACGACTACATTAAACATAATATCACAATTCCTGACATTAATTTCTTTAAGGAGAATTTTTGGAAAGTGATCGGTAGATGAAACCTCGCCAGCGTTACTATGGTGTCTATGGAAGACTCGCGTCATAGTTTGTCTGATTCAATCCTGGCCGACTGTGTACATTTGAGGAATCTTTCTTTATTTGTTTAGCACTTATGCAGTCTTCCATCGAAATCCAATAATGCTACTGTCTAACTGTCATCACTGTGAAAATATTCCTTGCTTGAAAACTATAACACTGAAAAACATTGATAAATTGAGTGCCATTTTGTGCCTAAAAAGCTCGACCAATGGACTTTTTACCTTATTTGCCTCTTCAGTGATACTTAAAAAGAAAGAACTTATCGTAATTGTGCTTTCAAGATTGATAGAAATTACTCATTTTCTCGGTTTTAGGGAAGCAAAATTGTAACCAAGGCTTGTGCCATAGACATCGTCTGCTTTTGACGGTAAAATACAAGTCCCAATTCGGATAAAAAGTTATCCATTGCTAAGTTTTGTTTGCATTCTAGGTCATAATATTTCAACTAAGTTTTAAAGGAGATTTTCATGACAAATTTAAATCCAAAACAGTTCAAATATAGTTAGAAATCAACTACTCGAAGCTTGAGTAAAGCAAAGAGAACTTGGAGCGTACGCCGACCGAATGAAACAAAAAAATTTGGCTCGTCAAGTTAATGAGATGCGCGCCCAACTTTGGAAAAAACGAAAATTGCGAGACTGTTGTCGTTTGTCCCATCTTTGTTTTTAATAATAAAAAGAGGAATTAGAATCTAGGCGGATTCCGTCGTTCATTCCAGGCTCCAGACTCCTTGATTCCAGATTTATTTCCAAGCAAAATGGTGGAAGCGGCAAGTGACGCAATTTCCGCGATATTATAGCTTAATTAAGCTTTCAAAAACTTTAAATCTCAGGTAGAACTCACTCCCTCTCGCCGCGGTATCTTGAGAAAAATCTGGTACAGCTGTTATAATTACGTAAAACTAACGAAACCGCCGTTTCAACCAAATTAAAGATCTAGAAATAGAAACCAGCTATTCCTGCAATCTGATTGGACGAGCCAAATCAAACTTTCTCAAAACAATTTATTCTTCAGAGAGAAACCTCTAACTAATGCTGTGCCCTTCGCTTGATGTTTGAGTTGCATCAGTTCTATTTGACTAGTTTCACTGCTGATGTTTAGTTTCACGTACAGTGTTCGACGCAATTAATGATTTTTCTAAGATAAAACTGCTTCAAGAATACGCCAATTCCAAGAGCCGTGTGCTTACTTCAGTGACATCCATTAGCGAATTTCTCTTACTCAAATATAATGGATAATAAATGGTATTTCTATTAACCAAACAATAGAATTCACTAAATTCAATAAAGTATTGTTTACAAACTATGAAAGCAATGAAGAGCAACAAAACGTCACAAATAAAAGGATCTAGACTTTGTTGCATTCCTAATCAACACTATATTGATATAAATAATTTATTAGTTTGTTCTGTGGGAACGTAGTTCCAATTCACTAACTTGTGCTTGATACTCTACCCTGTATTGCCCTTCTTATTACTCTTGTCTCTCTTCGTGCAGGTGAAGAACGGTTCGTCTAAAGAACTTTCGGTAGGTGCTGGCATCGTGGTTGATGCTATTAACACATTCTATTGGGATTACATAGCTCTCTATAGGTTTTTAACCTTATAACAAAACACTTATTGAACGGCTTAGTGATTTCTATGAAAGGAGTTCAGCTCCTGAAACCGTAGGAATCAGTGCTCGATGTGAATTCGCTTGAAATTTAGCACGTAGCACGCAATATTGATCACAGCTCGAGCTGTTTGCATTAGAAAGTTGTTTAATTTCTTCTGCTACTATCGAAGCGCAAGCTACTGCGAATTACAGGTACTGTAGACTATTGTTTTTAATGTTCTAATTGTTTAGATTTTTCAACGACCAGAGAAACTATCTTGAAGGCTACCAGCTCTATTAGAAAATATTCGTTTAAAAGTTTTAAAATTGGAATTTTGAGAGGTATCAACTCACATGTTTGAAGTTTTCAAACTCTATAAGGTCCTATTATTTTCCGGTTTGTCAGTTAATATAATATCACAGGTGCATATGCAAGGTTTGGCTAGCAGAAGCCAAAACGCTCCCTTTTTAAATACAATAATTATAGTCAATATTAATTATAACCTCTTGGTAATTTCTTAACCGTTCTTATTCCAACCAATTTTGTTCCGTGTTGCTTGCATTTTTTGTACATCAATTTGTGTAGTTCATCTTTATAATTAGCAGAGTCAAATGTTACAGCTCGGCTTAGCGTGATTTAATCTCTTCAAAACCACTTCCAGTAAAGATTAACACAGCGTACAATATTAAAAACTATATACAAAGACCGAATTCTACACTTAGGACAGATAATGGAGGCTTTATTGCATCCGAGATAATGATTCGTATTTTCCGTGTCGATCTAGTCTGAAGTACTTCTTCACAATTTTAAATAAATTATCATTATCAAATACTAACTTTGCAACCGAAGTGTGTAATACAGCCAAGGACCGGAATAGCTTTTTAATACCTGCTAATAAATCATGTTAATCACTGTCATTTCAAACGACAGACACGAGAACGAATCTTATGGAATCAACAATAATTATTTTCAATACTTTTGTACATGATTTGTACATAATTGGACGAATTTTTCAGGCATTCCTTCAAGTCTTCGTTCACAGGCAGTCTTAAATTTTTAGAAGCTTCTGTATTAAATCTTTGAATCCGAGGACTGAATATGTTGTCCAAGATTTAAAAGATTAAAAGACGTAAAAAAGGCTCTTTGATGACCTCACAAGACAAACATGAACTATCAAAACTTGCCTCTACTTTTAGCCCGACCGTTTGATACCAAAACTCTGAATACTTGACTCCAAAAATACCAAAATATTCAACGATAGAAAAAGACGTCTGAGCTATGAATAATTCTTCATCTCCACCTCTTTAAATTGGCTAAATTTTGCAAAGTGAAGTTTATATAACTTTTAGTAGTAATTTGAAATTGCTCTGAAATGTGGGTGAGACTTGAGTCATACCCCATTGCATGCCTTACCCCCTCCCCTCACACACGGAATTTCCAACCGTTGAGAGCGTCGTTGCCGGATTAAGTGATTAAGATTTCGATGCTTCACTTGACTAGCTATGTCAACGATGTGTTTTCAACTAATAAACAAGAGATCAAACTAAATCATGGATATACCTTGAAGCATTAATTAGATTGAATCCTTCACTGACTTCGTCCGCAAGAGACGTGTTAGGTTAGAAAATGCTCATGATAAAACTTCTTTCTTAATCTCTGGCTTTCGAAACACACCTCCAAGCTACTGGAAAATTCCAAAACAAGAAATTCAAGTGTCTGTACCTATTCAACTGTAGTCGATAGTATTGCATATTTTGACGCTCCAAATCTCGATAGCTGTTCCATGTTTACTGAATCCTTTTGGATAAATCCTTCGGTTTTGTTGCAAGCTAACAAAACGTCTTGGATACCCGTGGAAAAATATCCCACCGATTCTGCAGCTGGTGTGAAGGTTTTCTATTACTTCTTCGAGTTGTTTGTGATACAGTTTAGCAGGGTATGTAATTAAATGTAAAGGTGTGTTTCATCGTAAATTGCTTTGCAATGGGGTGTCTGGAATGTGCGTCCTAATGCACTGTCATATTCAAAACATACGTCAGAACGCTGAAAAAATCGTATTTTAGAGCTCTGAGAGAGAGGTCTCTACAGCACAACACTCTGACACCATCAAACCTTCCTTTAGTGAACTCTTTCGAAACTTTGACGCTATTGAATTGACTTAATTAAATTTTTCGAGCTTACTTTACTATTCGACCCAAGGAACTTGCTGTCTTGTAACATCCAGGGCGAATCGCTTATTATGCTTTAAGGTTACAAAACTTCCAAATGCTTTAAGAAAGTTTACCTTAAGTTAGTTCCGTTCGCGAAATTATATTTGCACTGATAAGTTTCGTTCGTTTTTGCATAGGTTTAAGATGAGTTACTACCTTGGAAGAAGCAATTTCAGCAGCTATCGCTCGAGTTACGAACCTGGACGGTATTCGTCATACAGCAGGTCAAGCTACGGATCTGACTCATGGAGAAGTAGTTCAAGTTACTCGAGACCAAGCTACAGTTCTTCTTCCTTGGGTAAGAGCTATTCTAGCTACTCGTCTTCGAGCTACAGGCCTAAAACCTATGACTTTGGGTTTTCAAGTTTGGGTTCTTCCTATAGTTCGAGGTATGGAGACTCTTCGTGGCGTAGCCGAGATTACTCTAGCAAAGGCAACTCAAGCACCGAAGACAGCAAAGATATTTTAAGTAATGACAACTCAACTGAGGAGTACTCAAGCAAAGACGAATCCAAGGACAAACACACTTTAAAAAATGGAAATGACGCTTCAGTTAAGGATTTCTCTGAAAACACCTCGAACAGCGACTTGTCCAAAGAGGAAAAAGCAAGAGAATTTTTAAAGGAATTTTTAAACGGTGATGATGATTCTGAGAAGGGCAATTCATCCGAAAGCAAAAATCCATTGGTCAGGGACTTTTCTGTTACTGACAGCTCTGCTAAGAGCTATTCTTCCAGAAGTAAAGAAGAAGGTTTGACCAAGGGCAATGAAGATTACTTGAGCAAATATTCCTCTGACAGCAAGAGACGAGATTATTTGCACAGATATCTAGCAGAAGACAACAATAAGCCAAAAGATGACACTGGGAAAATAACAAATGGTGACGTTAATACCGTGAAAGATTTTTCCCAAACTGACGGCATTTCCTCGTACAGGAAAAACAAATATGGAAGCCATGGCCTGGTGGATTCTACCAAAAAGCTAACGCTTGACAGCCAAGGAGATGGTTCCGATAGCCACAGCAAGACCATGGCGGACGAAAGGAAAGCCACTCCAAATAAGAAGATTTATAATTTTGAAGATGTTGTCAAGAAAGATGAAAAGGAAAATGCTTTGTTTGCAGAAAAAGAGCCTGATTTCGATGCTGTTGATTCATACAAACCTGAAACATCTGGACAAGCCAATAGTGGTGATTATAGATCACCACAAAAGCTTAAAGGAAAGTATAGCAGCCTGGGCACCAAGAATCCAACAGTTCCAGGCAAGAAAGACCATTATTACTCAGCTGAAAGACCAAAAGAAAACATTGCTTACTCAAATCCTAAAACAAGAGGAAGAACGAGTTCAGACTCGGGTCCAGTAACGTTGCATCGACCAGGAATCCAAAAGTTTATCTCAGTTGTACCAGAGGAAAACCGGTACGTCACCTCAGTGAATTACCTTCCCGACCGCATCGAACTTCGCCTTTGTGGGACGACCCCGAGAGACAAGAAGATCAAGAAATGGCGATCGATTCCCGATTTGTACAACATAACTTTAAAACCCCAGCAATCCGATGACGAGCAGATTCAATGCGAGGAACAAACCATGGCTTATGCGTACGACAGCGGAAGCGAAATGCTAAACTACAGCCTACCAAAACACGAGCACGTGCATATGAAAGAAATGTACGTTACTCAATACACGCACCATTTTGATCCCGAAGAGCCTCGTTCTCATATCGCAGGCTGGAAAGTCGATGTTGAGCCAAACGGCGTTCCACATGAAAGATCCCGGATGTGTGTCCTCAAGCATCCGGTCGTGTCGGGGCCGAATAAGAAACGTCTTCCACGACCCAAATCTGCTCCTCCAGCATTTGCAGCCCGTCCAGAAAGCCCTGAGATGCCTATTCGTTCACAGCGAGTTGACGTCGTGGACCGTGGGTATTATACTTCACCTAGATCAAGTCGTCCCTCCGACAGTGTTTTTTACAATGGTTTTGAAGACAGCACTGATGCGTCGTCTTTGGGGTATGCTCCAAGTGACGACACGTCCGATTCCTCTGCTTTTATTGACCCGCGCTCTCCGACCAGCAAGGACCCAAACTTCTCATTCAGCAAACCGAAGTTGATCCGACTGTCCGCCGAATTCCCAGGCATCCGAAATCTAGAGAAAATGAGACGAAAGCGACAGAGCATGGGATCTGCTACCTCACCGAAACCTCGTTCGTCCGTAGGCCAGTCTCCGTCGCCAAGGGATGGGGAGTATGGGTTCTTTGTGGCACTTACATCCGGGAATTCACCTAAAGTGCAAAGCAATGGACGTACTTATTCGCATTACTAAGAAATGAAATGATGACGCAGTGAATTGCGTGTACGTGGATTGGAAAAACAAGTGTCCAGCGATGATCGCAGGCTCAAGAAGCCGCGTCTGGTCCTTCAGTGTGACGTCATCGTCAGAATAAAAATTAAACTGAACATGACGAAAGAGCTTTGATCATCTGGTTTCCATGGTGACAGAACTGTATGGTAGTGTTCAGCAGACATTATGTATAAGCAGCCATTAGTAAATAATGGGGCGACTTGACGTTCATACAAGAAATGTAGTGTAAATATGTTAGTCAACCTTTGCTTCTAAAGGACCGTCTACGGCACGGTCCAACTGTTGCTTACAGCTAAGATCGCATGCGATCTGCTTACGCCATGCTTATAACACGAATCGCTTCGTAAAAATCAGTCCTACAACGTGCTCACAACTGTTGTGTACGACAACAAAAAAGTTGTGAGGTTGAATGTACAAGCATATTTTGTGTTTATAAGCATGGGGTAAGCAGATCGCATGCGACAGTTGTAAGCAAACGTTGTATCTTGTAAACCATCCTTGAGGTCGTATCGCTCGCACAAGCTGATAATAATATATTCTCTCATTCTTAGCTTGCACTTCACGTTATGGCAGCCATGTTGGTAGTTTTTATTAAGCACATCCTCCTTCAGTCCACCAACATGGCGGCCATGTGACTTTTGATCCCCTTTCGGAATAGTCGTAAAAAACATCAAAGTGCTTCGTCAACCAGTTTCCTTGACGACACTTCAGATCCTTGGAGCTGTCTAATATAAAATGTTTTACAAACACATATAATCACAACGGCACGGCAGCCATGGGTGGAGCGAACGAGAAAATACAACATGGATGCCACATACGTCACAGTGGGAAACCAAGCTGAATAATTTGTACATAAATTGAGTTCTCACGACAAGTGGATGTGTCCGGATAAGAATCATCAAAACCAGAAGACATACCAAAACCGGTCACTGTTTTTGTTTTTTGTTTGTTTGTTTGTTTGTTTGTTTTTTTCTTTACTAGAAAATCTCATATTGATTTCTTATAAAATAGTTTTTGTGCTTCGTTATCGTATAGATGCAATAAAATCTTTGTACGGAGTGCATTTATAAGCAAAATAATTCGTAGGTAATCATAATTGTTCCATTAAAGCTTGACGCTTGATGACAAAACTGTTTGTAATGTGGTTATCATAAAATTTAAAGCTCTTGGAATATCGTACATTGACGACATAAACATGAAAACGAGGTCTAAGGGCCATGACGTCATGTCACTTAAATTGAAAGACTGCGGTTATGGCGGACAGTGAAGTCAAAGTTTCTCTAGAAGATATCCCTGGATCAAAACTTTCAGATTTTCAGCAAGCAGTCCATGGAAACCTTGATGGTATTGCAGCTGGCTTTATAATATCGTATTAAGCCAGTGAAGCTGTGTTTATAATCTTAATCTGAAGCAAAGTGCACGGAAAGTCAAGTGATATTCCTATTACAGTTCAGCTGTACAACATATGTGAGATGAAAAGACATTGCTAGTCAACTTCGCCTCTGATTTTTGATTCTGATAACCCTAGGCCTCATTTTCATGTCGTAAAGGTCTATCCGTTCACAATTTTCTGTTGACTCCAGGAGTGGGCGCGCAAATAATTTGTTTTTTTAAGTTGTAATCTAGTAGAAAATAAAGTGCGAAATGTATTTGAAAGGAGAAAATTTGTCCCGTGTTAAACACAAAAGGCAGAACAGCATTTAAGGTTGCTTTAGGATGTTAGCTTCTTGCGATTAAAGTTATACTATTCCTTGGCTTGAAGAGAGAGAGGAACTAGGAAAAGGATGACAGTCGCGCAGTTTTCAAGGACGCTGCTTTGCAGTTCTTTAGTCATTACTGACAGGCTATGTTAACAGAAAAGTCGATCATTTCATCAAGGTAAGAGATCGAGAGCTTCAAAGAGTGTTTGATAAGTTTGGAACAGTCGAACAGAAAACTCTTCAATGGACTTCTTTTAAATAATTTTAATTTTTAAAGAACTATAGTCCCCCCTACAGGCTCAATGCCAATTTTATAGTGGAAAGAAACTGAACTGAACTGAACTGATTAATAACAGCATGAACCTTTAATTCTAGAAATAACCTTAAGAACTCTACATTCCAGAAAAAATAGGATTATCTTGGCATGAAATATAATTAACAATTATTCCACGAAATCGAGTCGTACATGAGCTCATAGCCGACGAGACTGAGTGGAATAATTGTTTTATTATATCCACATCCACTGGATTGTGAGAAATATAGAATTTTAATTATTTTCAAGTTTAAAAGCGAAATAACGTCGGCGAAATGCTCCGCCATTTTGTTTACTTCTCTACTCACGGAATATGAGCTGATATCCTAGTAGTAGAGGAACCAATCAGAGCGCGCGTTTGCTCATCCAGTAGATGTGGATATAATAAAGTCAATTAAACACTAATACGAAAAAATGTAAAAAAAAAGTTAATTTAATTACATTAGTTACGCGACTAAAAGACTATCATAACATTATTATTGGAAAGTTTTATCTGAATAAAGCCTCAATGTCTGTTTATAACCTAGTCTATTTAAGGCTCATGACTGAATTGAAAACAGAAGCAAAATAAATCAGATTAATTCCATTGTAAATAATAATCAAGCTTCAGACGACTCGTCGTCGATATATTCTACACTTTTGGTGAAATTTCTTTCGTCTGGATAATCATCATACGACGAGTCATCTTCGTAATCGTCATCAAACACTGCTACATTCACTTCATTTCGTGATGAAGACCTTGAGCTCACATTCGACTCGTAGCTTTGCAAGCCAACACGACTGCCAACCTTTGATTTGAACGAGGAAACATTAATTGAGGCCGGTGGATTTTTGAAGACGTCAAGAAGGTCTCGAACCTTCATTTCATAGTCCTTGTTGGCTCGCTTGAGCTTTTCTAAGCTTTCTGTTAGGTGAAGTCGTTTCTCGTCGAAGGAATCGACCTGTCTGTAGAGACGTCTTATTAAATCTTTGATTTCGTTCACGTCTTGGCGCAGAGCGTCGAAGTTCGATGCTCTTTTGTCTTCAGCTACCTAGATGGGAACAACAAGCACGAATAAATAAAAAAGTCATAAAAAATAATTCAAATATCGAGTGATTTACCAACAAACACAATAATAATCTGTCCCACCTCTTCCATCATGAAATAAAATACCGTAGTTTCACTTTCCGCTTTTTTAAATCCAGTAACGCCTTTTGAGAAGATAACTTGATTGTGTAAACTCAAAAGATGCTCAAATGTTTGCGCGGTTTCAACAAAATCAACCAAACTCTTTGCCTCGAAGAGTCGTTGGACTATGGAGTAGAAACAACAACAACAGGAAGATTAAATTATTCCTTCGTTTAGAGCCAATATTTCGCGTTCTTATTGTTCAGTATTCCCTTAAGGATTTAGTAAGACAATAAAGGAAAGATTATTGGCCAATTGCTGTCCGTTTTCGAGATGTGTTGATTTTGATGCAAAGATGCAAAGATTGGCCTGGAAGGAAGACACAAAGATGGCAGTTAACGAATGATAATCCCTTTAGTAAACATTATTCCTCAAACCATCATTAAAAACTCTTGCGATGAAAACAAATGAAGAATTAGTTTGCCTTAGAAAAACTGACTCTATGACACGAATATGACATTTTTGGGGCTACCTGTATGTCATGGGTAGAGGAGAGAATAGAGACGAGCATCTTCGAATAAAAGTAAGGTATACCGGACACACGGTGTGACTACAGCGCGCAGCATTGCCCTAACAACAGGTTAACAGCTTTTGACTATTTGCCTTTTCCAAATCAAACGGAGGATTGGGTTCAAGTCGAGTTCGCAAAGCATCTATGGATTGTTTGGAAGGATACGAGAAAATGGCGTCTGCATGACCAAATTAAAGTGTTTAAACGTGTCCAAAGAAAGCAACATTCTAAAGGAAGAAGAAGACATTCCAGGAACAAAATTCGTAGAGAATCTCAATAGAACAGTGTAGTGTGGTTCAGTTGAGGTGATGGTTACTGTACAGAGGAGCAAAAACTTCAGGCAAAAAAGCTGTCTTGATCGCCACAGATAAAACCACACGACACACACACACACACACACACACACACACACACACACACACACACACACACACACACACACACACACACACACACA